>JAECUM010090956.1:0-10948 GCA_016617855.1 Megalonaias nervosa
CCTTCCATTCAAGTCCACACTGTTCTTCAAACTTTGCATCCCATCGAAAGAATTCAAATTGGCATGGGATCCTATATCTGCATGGTTATGGAAGTCTGCACTCCACATGCCGGCATTGTAGAGAATATGAACTATGTGAAATAAAACAGCCGTCTCATCTCATAAAACAAAATTACATCACTTTTAAGGTCTCAGCTACATACAGAAGCCTGAATGTTAGGTTCTCACTTATCAATAATGTATTTTTTGGATAAATAAATTGCATTGAAGTTAATACATGTGGTCATGAACTTATCTATATTACATGGATAATATATCGGAGGAAATAAAAATACCACACCTTCTGTATATCCTTCAGTTATCTCCCTTACACCAGATATAACATTTCAAGAAATAAAAACTCAAATTTTCAGTGATTAGCTATGAAAATAAAGAGAAGATTTGTGCAGTATTATATTAGCCCTCAGTCTTGATGCAAATGTAAGTAGAAGCAATTTAATAATTTCTCACAGTCAAGCTTACAAGTTTAAAAACTGATAAAGTATGTTTTGTTTGGTTTAGGTATTTTTCTGCCTAACTGAAGCCCATATTTGTTAATTTCTTATGTAGAAGAAATATAAATTAAATGCATCTATATTGTCTAAATTATTCACCCTTTTATATTAGATGGGAATGAACACCACTTCACCTGAAATTTTAGTGCCTGTAAGGCATGTTATAGCTCAGGTGCCTTCGGACTGTCCTTGGACCTATGTGGCACTGCTTCCATATGTTTGTCCAAGGTAACGTCATCAAACTTTTACTTCTCATTTTTTCTCATTGCTGCTTTTGTCTCCTTTAATTCCTTTATCATAAGCTACATCTCCCATTTAGATACACACCTTCCTCCTGTTTTTAACTCCATTTGACTCACTATACTTATTGTTTATCTTTGGCATTTGTCTGTATTTTATTCCCCAAATTTCCCCCCCAAATCCAATATAACTACTTAGAAGCTGTGATCTACTATATTTGGTGACAGATTGGCTTATTGCGTCAATTTTATTGACTACACAAAGGAGCGAAGCTTTCTATTTCTGTTACAAAGAGGATGGGTAGGTTGACCTATGTGTGAGAACTGGGGGTTAGTGACCTCATGTATCTGCAGACAGTGTAAAGTGTTGATAGCTTATACTTTACAATAAGATTGGGTCATGTCCACCTGTCTCTGATATTACGTTCTGCATCTACCAAACAAATATAAAGTCCTTTATTTTAGGTGAATTGTACTTTCTGAAGTAGAAGAGGTACATACTATTTGGTACATTGACCTTTGACCTAGTTATTACATATTATGATATAATGCGATTTACCCCATATCACCCATGTGAATTTCAATAAGTGCTGATATGAATAAAACACAACTCATAGATAAAACAAGTCATTTTATGCACAAAATGTAGTCTGGTAGTAAAGCACAAGTATGAAAACAGCAGCTGAAATTGTTCAAAGACAATTATATACACATTAATATAAGACACAGCTTAGTACCACATAAAATCTGTTTTTAACAAGCGAGACTAAGTAGACTTGTTACTTGTGCAGTCCCAAGCTATATCACAGATTATTAAAAAAATTAAGGTTGGCTACAGGTATAACGGTATCAATTGTACAACTGCAGGTGGGTGGAGCTTAAGGTGTAGGGAACATTGTATTTAGAAATAAACAACAAAACTAGCTGTGAATGGTGCATTATGCAAGAGTTGTACTTTTTATTAGGCTTCAAAAGAACGTTGAGCCTCTTTGCAACATATGAGATTATGTTAATTCATATCTAGATCACATTTTGTATTTTTTATGATTTTTTTAAAATTTAGTAAACATGACTGAAAATGTGTCTGGTGTGAATAGATAACTCTTACTCCTGTCTAGTTCCAGCAGAGTTATCTCTCTTAAATGCAATGGAGTACCTGGTTATGTCCTTGTCAAATTGACAATCTAACATTGTTCTCCATGACAGTGTGTGACACGCATGCTGAGGAAGAATAGAAAGTAAATTTATTTCGCAAAACATTAGCATTGAGGTCTATTTAAAAACAATTGGTACCGTGTTACCTAAAGGGAAGAACAGCAACACAGTGTATTCATAGAAACACATACATGTGGGCGGCATTTATAAACTGTACTAGTTTGATGTAGGAAAACAAATGGATGCTGAACATTTTTCGTCAAATATTGACAGTCTTTTAAGAATAAAATGTATGAAAGCTTCCTAAATTAGCACAAGTTGACTTTGGATAGGGGCCTTGATAACTATGCCTGACGGCTTTATGTTTTTTAGTCAGCTCCTAAATTGGCATACAAGCAACAAAGTAAGTTATGTAAACATAACATAGCTGATTTTGGCCAAATATTGACTATTTTACCTGCAACACGTGATAAATCATGTATATAAAAAATAAAATAAAACTATCTTGTTTTTCCATAAACCAGGATAGAGAACACTCTAGGTTCACTTGTAGGTAGATCACATGTATCATATAGGATATTCTGGCTTGAGTAATTTTAGGTAATTTTATTAAAGATATTGTATTCCTTCCCACTTTGATTTTAATTGTCCTGCTCTAATTGGCCATTTTTGTACACTTTCCTGCCTTAAATTGTTCATGCAGTTTATTTAGATAAGTTCTCTTGCATTCCCTTTTGTTGAAGTAGTAGGGAATACCAACAGACAAGAGCAGCTTCTTTAAGTCAGCATTTCCTATTGACACTTGTATAAGCCCAATTATAACCTACTATTGACTTTCAATTAATTCTATTTATTTCTGTCCAGCTGTTCTTGTGCAATTTCCATATTAGGTCAAACATTATTGAGTGATAACCATATTAGTCACATACTGCCAATTCCTTCCATTCAAGTCCACACTGATCTTCAAACTTTGCATCCCATCACAAGAATCCAAAATTGGCATGGGATCATATCTGCATGTTTATGGAAGGCTGCACTCCACATGCCGGCATTGTAGAGAATATGAACTATGTGAAATAAAACAGCCGTCTCATCTCATAAAACAAAATTACATCACTTTTAAGGTCTCAGCTACATACAGAAGCCTGAATGTTAGGTTCTCACTTATCAATAATGTATTTTTTGGATAAATAAATTGCATTGAAGTTAATACATGTGGTCATGAACTTATCTATATTACATGGATAATATATCGGAGGAAATAAAAATACCACACCTTCTGTATATCCTTCAGTTATCTCCCTTACACCAGATATAACATTTCAAGAAATAAAAACTCAAATTTTCAGTGATTAGCTATGAAAATAAAGAGAAGATTTGTGAAGTATTATATTAGCCCTCAGTCTTGATGCAAATGTAAGTAGAAGCAATTTAATAATTTCTCACAGTCAAGCTTACAAGTTTAAAAACTGATAAAGTATGTTTTGTTTGGTTTAGGTATTTTTCTGCCTAACTGAAGCCCATATTTGTTAATTTCTTATGTAGAAGAAATATAAATTAAATGCATCTATATTGTCTAAATTATTCACCCTTTTATATTAGATGGGAATGAACACCACTTCACCTGAAATTTTAGTGCCTGTAAGGGATGTTATAGCTCAGGTGCCTTCGGACTGTCCTTGGACCTATGTGGCACTGCTTCCATATGTTTGTCCAAGGTAACGTCATCAAACTTTTACTTCTCATTTTTTCTCATTGCTGCTTTTGTCTCCTTTAATTCCTTTATCATAAGCTACATCTCCCTTTTAGATACACACCTTCCTCTTGTTTTAACTCCATTTGACTCACTATACTTATTGTTTATCTTTGGCATTTTTCTGTATTGTATTCCCCAAATTTCACCACAAATCCAACATAACCACTTAGAAGTTGTGATCTACTGTATTTGGTGACAGATTGGCTTATTGCATCAATTTTGTTCACTACACAAAGGAGGGAACCTTTCTATTTCTGTTACAAAGAGGATGGGTAGGTTGACCTATGTGTGAGAACTGGGGGTTAGTGACCTCATGTATCTGCAGACAGTGTAAAGTGTTGATAGCTTATACTTTACAATAAGATTGAGTCATGTCCACCTGTCTCTGATGTTAAGTTCTGCATCTACCAAACAAATATAAAGTCCTTTATTTTAGGTGAATTGTACTTTCTGAAGTAGAAGAGGTACATACTATTTGGTACATTGACCTTTGACCTAGTTATTACATATTATGATATAATGCGATTTACCCCATATCACCCATGTGAATCTCAATAAGTGCTGATATGAATAAAACACAACTCATAGTTAAAACAAGTCATTTTATGCACAAAATGTAGTCTGGTAGTAAAGCACAAGTATGAAAACAGCAGCTGAAATTGTTCAAAGACAATTATATACACATTAATATAAGACACAGCTTAGTACCACATAAAATCTGTTTTTAACAAGCGAGACTAAGTAGACTTGTTACTTGTGCAGTCCCAAGCTATATCACAGATTATTAAAAAAATTAAGGTTGGCTACAGGTATAACGGTATCAATTGTACAACTGCAGGTGGGTGGAGCTTAAGGTGTAGGGAACATTGTATTTAGAAATAAACAACAAAACTAGCTGTGAATGGTGCATTATGCAAGAGTTGTACTTTTTATTAGGCTTCAAAAAAACGTTGAGCCTCTTTGCAACATATGAGATTATGTTAATTCATATCTAGATCACATTTTGTATTTTTTATGATTTTTTTAAAATTTAGTAAACATGACTGAAAATGTGTCTGGTGTGACTAGATAACTCTTACTCCTGTCTAGTTCCAGCAGAGTTATCTCTCTTAAATGCAATGGAGTACCTGGTTATGTCCTTGTCAAATTGACAATCTAACATTGTTCTCCATGACAGTGTGTGACACGCATGCTGAGGAAGAATAGAAAGTAAATTTATTTCGCAAAACATTAGCATTGAGGTCTATTTAGAAACAATTGGTACCGTGTTACCTAAAGGGAAGAACAGCAACACAGTGTATTCATAGAAACACATACATGTGGGCGGCATTTATAAACTGTACTAGTTTGATGTAGGAAAACAAATGGATGCTGAACATTTTTCGTCAAATATTGACAGTCTTTTAAGAATAAAATGTATGAAAGCTTCCTAAATTAGCACAAGTTGACTTTGGATGGGGGCTTTGATAACTATGCCTGACGGCTTTATGTTTTTTAGTCAGCTCCTAAATTGGCATACAAGCAACAAAGTAAGTTATGTAAACATAATATAGCTGATTTTGGCCAAATATTGACTATTTTACCTGCAACACGTGATAAATCATGTATATAAAAAAATAAAATAAAACTATCTTGTTTTTCCATAAACCAGGATAGAGAACACTCTAGGTTCACTTGTAGGTAGATCACATGTATCATATAGGATATTCTGGCTTGAGTAATTTTAGGTAATTTTATTAAAGATATTGTATTCCTTCCCACTTTGATTTTAATTGTCCTGCTCTAATTGGCCATTTTTGTACACTTTCCTGCCTTAAATTGTTCATGCAGTTTATTTAGATAAGTTCTCTTGCATTCCCTTTTGTTGAAGTAGTAGGGAATACCAACAGACAAGAGCAGCTTCTTTAAGTCAGCATTTCCTATTGACACTTGTATAAGCCCAATTATAACCTACTATTGACTTTCAATTAATTCTATTTATTTCTGTCCAGCTGTTCTTGTGCAATTTCCATATTAGGTCAAACATTATTGAGTGATAACCATATTAGTCACATACTGCCAATTCCTTCCATTCAAGTCCACACTGATCTTCAAACTTTGCATCCCATCACAAGAATCCAAAATTGGCATGGGATCATATCTGCATGTTTATGGAAGGCTGCACTCCACATGCCGGCATTGTAGAGAATATGAACTATGTGAAATAAAACAGCCGTCTCATCTCATAAAACAAAATTACATCACTTTTAAGGTCTCAGCTACATACAGAAGCCTGAATGTTAGGTTCTCACTTATCAATAATGTATTTTTTGGATAAATAAATTGCATTGAAGTTAATACATGTGGTCATGAACTTATCTATATTACATGGATAATATATCGGAGGAAATAAAAATACCACACCTTCTGTATATCCTTCAGTTATCTCCCTTACACCAGATATAACATTTCAAGAAATAAAAACTCAAATTTTCAGTGATTAGCTATGAAAATAAAGAGAAGATTTGTGAAGTATTATATTAGCCCTCAGTCTTGATGCAAATGTAAGTAGAAGCAATTTAATAATTTCTCACAGTCAAGCTTACAAGTTTAAAAACTGATAAAGTATGTTTTGTTTGGTTTAGGTATTTTTCTGCCTAACTGAAGCCCATATTTGTTAATTTCTTATGTAGAAGAAATATAAATTAAATGCATCTATATTGTCTAAATTATTCACCCTTTTATATTAGATGGGAATGAACACCACTTCACCTGAAATTTTAGTGCCTGTAAGGGATGTTATAGCTCAGGTGCCTTCGGACTGTCCTTGGACCTATGTGGCACTGCTTCCATATGTTTATCCAAGGTAACGTCATCAAACTTTTACTTCTCATTTTTTCTCATTGCTGCTTTTGTCTCCTTTAATTCCTTTATCATAAGCTACATCTCCCTTTTAGATACACACCTTCCTCTTGTTTTAACTCCATTTGACTCACTATACTTATTGTTTATCTTTGGCATTTTTCTGTATTGTATTCCCCAAATTTCACCACAAATCCAACATAACCACTTAGAAGTTGTGATCTACTGTATTTGGTGACAGATTGGCTTATTGCATCAATTTTGTTCACTACACAAAGGAGGGAACCTTTCTATTTCTGTTACAAAGAGGATGGGTAGGTTGACCTATGTGTGAGAACTGGGGGTTAGTGACCTCATGTATCTGCAGACAGTGTAAAGTGTTGATAGCTTATACTTTACAATAAGATTGGGTCATGTCCACCTGTCTCTGATGTTAAGTTCTGCATCTACCAAACAAATATAAAGTCCTTTATTTTAGGTGAATTGTACTTTCTGAAGTAGAAGAGGTACATACTATTTGGTACATTGACCTTTGACCTAGTTATTACATATTATGATATAATGCGATTTACCCCATATCACCCATGTGAATTTCAATAAGTGCTGATATGAATAAAACACAACTCATAGTTAAAACAAGTCATTTTATGCACAAAATGTAGTCTGGTAGTAAAGCACAAGTATGAAAACAGCAGCTGAAATTGTTCAAAGACAATTATATACACATTAATATAAGACACAGCTTAGTACCACATAAAATCTGTTTTTAACAAGCGAGACTAAGTAGACTTGTTACTTGTGCAGTCCCAAGCTATATCACAGATTATTAAAAAAATTAAGGTTGGCTACAGGTATAACGGTATCAATTGTACAACTGCAGGTGGGTGGAGCTTAAGGTGTAGGGAACATTGTATTTAGAAATAAACAACAAAACTAGCTGTGAATGGTGCATTATGCAAGAGTTGTACTTTTTATTAGGCTTCAAAAAAACGTTGAGCCTCTTTGCAACATATGAGATTATGTTAATTCATATCTAGATCACATTTTGTATTTTTTATGATTTTTTTAAAATTTAGTAAACATGACTGAAAATGTGTCTGGTGTGACTAGATAACTCTTACTCCTGTCTAGTTCCAGCAGAGTTATCTCTCTTAAATGCAATGGAGTACCTGGTTATGTCCTTGTCAAATTGACAATCTAACATTGTTCTCCATGACAGTGTGTGACACGCATGCTGAGGAAGAATAGAAAGTAAATTTATTTCGCAAAACATTAGCATTGAGGTCTATTTAGAAACAATTGGTACCGTGTTACCTAAAGGGAAGAACAGCAACACAGTGTATTCATAGAAACACATACATGTGGGCGGCATTTATAAACTGTACTAGTTTGATGTAGGAAAACAAATGGATGCTGAACATTTTTCGTCAAATATTGACAGTCTTTTAAGAATAAAATGTATGAAAGCTTCCTAAATTAGC
Organism: Megalonaias nervosa; assembly: GCA_016617855.1. NCBI lineage: Eukaryota > Metazoa > Mollusca > Bivalvia > Unionida > Unionidae > Megalonaias > Megalonaias nervosa. Next base: position 8,027 of record JAECUM010090956.1, read on the forward strand.
ACAAGTTGACTTTGGATGGGGGCTTTGATAACTATGCCTGACGGCTTTATGTTTTTTAGTCAGCTCCTAAATTGGCATACAAGCAACAAAGTAAGTTATGTAAACATAATATAGCTGATTTTGGCCAAATATTGACTATTTTACCTGCAACACGTGATAAATCATGTATATAAAAAAAAAATAAAACTATCTTGTTTTTCCATAAACCAGGATAGAGAACACTCTAGGTTCACTTGTAGGTAGATCACATGTATCATATAGGATATTCTGGCTTGAGTAATTTTAGGTAATTTTATTAAAGATATTGTATTCCTTCCCACTTTGATTTTAATTGTCCTGCTCTAATTGGCCATTTTTGTACACTTTCCTGCCTTAAATTGTTCATGCAGTTTATTTAGATAAGTTCTCTTGCATTCCCTTTTGTTGAAGTAGTAGGGAATACCAACAGACAAGAGCAGCTTCTTTAAGTCAGCATTTCCTATTGACACTTGTATAAGCCCAATTATAACCTACTATTGACTTTCAATTAATTCTATTTATTTCTGTCCAGCTGTTCTTGTGCAATTTCCATATTAGGTCAAACATTATTGAGTGATAACCATATTAGTCACATACTGCCAATTCCTTCCATTCAAGTCCACACTGATCTTCAAACTTTGCAGCCCATCACAAGAATCCAAAATTGGCATGGGATCATATCTGCATGTTTATGGAAGGCTGCACTCCACATGCCGGCATTGTAGAGAATATGAACTATGTGAAATAAAACAGCCGTCTCATCTCATAAAACAAAATTACATCACTTTTAAGGTCTCAGCTACATACAGAAGCCTGAATGTTAGGTTCTCACTTATCAATAATGTAGTTTTGGATAATTTAATTGCATTGAAGTTAATACATGTGTTCATGAACTCATCTATATTACATGGATAATATATTGGAGGAAATAAAAATACCACACCTTATGAATATCATTCAGTTATCTCCCTTACACCAGTTATAACATTTCAAAAAATAACAACTCACATTTTCAGTGATTGGTTATGAAAATAAAGAGAAGATTTGTGAAGTATTATATTAGCTCTCAGTCTTGATGCAAATGTAAGTAGAAGCAATTTAATAATTTCTCACAGGAAAGTTTACAAGTTTTAAAACTGATAAAGTATGTTTTGTTTGGTTTAGGTATTTGTCTGCTTAACTGAAGCCTGCATTATTGTTCATTTCTTATGTAGAAGAAATATAAACTATATGCATCTATATTATCCAAATTATTCACCCTTTTATATTAGATGGGAATGAACACCACTTCACCTGAAATTTTAGTGCCTGTAAGGGATGTTATAGCTCAGGTGCCTTCGGACTGTCCTTGGACCTATGTGGCACTGCTTCCATATGTTTGTCCAAGGTAACGTCATCAAACGTTTACTTCTCATTTTTTCTCATTGCTGCTTTTGTCTCCTTTAATTCCTTTATCATAAGCTACATCTCCCTTTTAGATACACACCTTCCTCTTGTTTTAACTCCATTTGACTCACTATACTTATTGTTTATCTTTGGCATTTTTCTGTATTGTATTCCCCAAATTTCACCACAAATCCAACATAACCACTTAGAAGTTGTGATCTACTGTATTTGGTGACAGATTGGCTTATTGCATCAATTTTGTTCACTACACAAAGGAGGGAACCTTTCTATTTCTGTTACAAAGAGGATGGGTAGGTTGACCTATGTGTGAGAACTGGGGGTTAGTGACCTCATGTATCTGCAGACAGTGTAAAGTGTTGATAGCTTATACTTTACAACAAGATTGAGTCATGTCCACCTGTCTCTGATGTTAAGTTCTGCATCTACCAAACAAATATAAAGTCCTTTATTTTAGGTGAATTGTACTTTCTGAAGTAGAAGAGGTACATACTATTTGGTACATTGACCTTTGACCTAGTTATTACATAATATGATATAATGTGATTTATCCCATATCACCCATGTGAAGTTCAATAAGTGTTGATATGAATAAAACACAACTCATAGTTAAAACAAGTCATTTTATTCCCAAAATGTAGTTTGGTAGTAAAGCACAAATATGAAAACAGCGGCTGAAATAGCTTAAAGACCATTACATACACATTAATATAAGACACAGCTTGGTATCTCATAAAATTGTTTTTGACAAGCGAGACTAAGTACACTTGTTACTTGTATAGTTTCAAGCTATATCACAGATTATTGAAAAAATTAAGGTTGGCTATAGGTATAAAGGTACCAATTGTACAACCCCAGGTGGGCGGAGCTTAAGGTGTAGGGAACATTGTATTCAGAAATAAACAACAAAACTAGCTGTGATTGGTGCATTATGTAAGAGTCGTACTTTCAGTTAGGCTTAAAAAAAAAAATTGAGCCTCTTGGCAACATGTGAGATTATGTTAATTCATATCTAGATCATATTTTGTATTTTTTATGATTTTTTTTAAATGTGCTACACATGGCTGAAAATGTGTCTGTTGTGACTAGATAACTCTTACCCCTGTCTAGTTCCAGCAACGGAGTACCTGGTTTTGTCCTTGTCAAATTGACAATCTAACATTGTTCTCTATGACAGTGTGTGACATGCATCCTGAGGTAGGATAGAAAGTATATTTATTTCACAAAACATTAGCATTGAGGTCTATGGAAAAACAATTGGTACCGTGATACCTAAAGGGAAGAGCAGCCTCCCAGTGTATCCATAGGAACACATACATGTGGGCGGCATTTATGAACTGTACTAGTTAGATGTAGGAAAACAAATGGATGCTGAACATTTCTAGTCAAATGGATGCTGAACATTTCTAGTCAAATAGTGACAGTCTTTTAAGAATAAAATGTATGAAATCTTCAGAAAATAGCACAAGTTGACTTTGAATGGTGGCTTTTGATAACTAT
>JAECUM010090957.1:0-15123 GCA_016617855.1 Megalonaias nervosa
AAAAATACTTCTTATGAATAGATAGTAAAATGAGAAGTACAGAATAATATTTCACTTGATTTGAAAACAAAGTTTAAAAAATTGTTTATTACCTTCGGTTTGTAAGGGTGCAAATTTCTGTCGATCTATGAAGAACACATTAAGTTGGACAGGTGAACGATTGATTAAATTTATGGGGACTGACGCGTGTTTAAATCGCCGTAACGCATTGATTACAAATGTCACTGTCATGGAAGCAGTGGTTCTTAATTAAGCCTTCGTTTTTTTAACTGAAAAGGATAGGGATTAACTTCCGATCTGTATGGAGAACTGTCACTTTGAATTTTTCCAGGAATCAGTATTTGGTAATCTAAGATTGTCAGACGGACTGCATTTTTAGAGCTTAGTCGGGGGGGGGGGGATATATTTAATTCGGATTGGTTAAGCTGAATAAGGGGGCGTGATTCCACATGAAAACTCTAGGTTTAAATGTGCCTATCGCAACACTTTTAATCAGTCGACACCATTTTCTGCAAGAGAAAACAAAGGTAGAGGACTCCGGGTTGAATTTAGAAGAAATTTACTCGTAATTAGGATCCAAGGGATCGGATGTCTGGAAAAATCTACGAACTCAATTCTAGCGGTCAAAGCATGAAGACACAAGGTATTTTGCGTCAGTCTCACGTAATTTCTTGATATCGATATGATGATTTGTTTGATTTATTTGCTTATATTTGCATTATTTATTTGGTTAGATTGGTAGATCAATTTCCTTGATATGAATACAACTGTGAGAGTTCATCTATATGAATCCGTACACTGATATTCTTAATATAAGTTTGATGAATCGTTTGAACGTATAGTCTCGTTTGTTATAGGTAAATATGTATCTAGAATTTCATACCTTACTTTAGTGATATGAATTTCGAGAATCCGTGTAAATTCTCCGATTTAGATAAGGTCCCATATGATAAAGACTTGAGTGCATATTGATTGAAATTAACGTTGTTAAACCATGTGAAATTAATGTTGTTAAACCATGTAGTGAAGTTTCATATATGCTAGAGACTTGAATGTGTGTATTCTCTCTAAATGCCGTAGTTGAGTCATGTAAGGAATTTCATTCATTCATTTGTGTAATTAAGTCGGGACCGAAACTGATGTCTCGGGGTGTTATTACCGTAAGCCAGTTGAAATAGCCGTTAGGGAGTACATTAATCTTAGGAAACTAGGTTTGGTTATGGTCTGCCGTGTTCAGATAGACCAGATGGCCGTTGGTATCTGTTTGAATTCCGATAGAACTTATCTGACATTAACGAGAGGAGAAAGTAATGATCTCTTCCCAGTAGGATACCTAACAGAATACTCAGGTTGCCACTTTGTTTCCTTTTGCAAGGTGAATTAGCTCCACGTGACGTATCCACGTGACGTACCACTGACGTATCCACGTGACGTATCCAAGAGAAGTATTCACGTGACGTATCACGTACTTAAAAACCAAAGTGACCACACAAAGTTGGAGGCCGAAAGATGCGGGACACCTGAGAATTTGGAAAACGGGAAAAGTGGAAAGGACCCAGACTTGCAGGAACAAGGAAGTCGCAGCGAATTTGGACTGAACCAGAACCATCAGGTTATGAATCTGTACAAGGCAGTGATTTTGATGATTCACTCGGTTCGATGATGAATTAATTCTATCGCTTAACAGATCGGCTATTTGTATAAGCATATTTGTGTTTGAAATTCGTTGAATAATTTAATTCAAGAAGGAAGTGTATCTTTCAAATGTAATGCATTATCACAATTGTTTATGAATTTCATTGTTTATGAGTTTGATTAAATTTTGTTGTTTTTACATGTACGGGGGCTCGTGTCATTCTGTTTAATATATCCGCTCAGATCTTTATCTATCCCATATATATGTTTCACTTTTTATATTGATATTTTCTCGTTCCGGGCAAATTACACCGTCGGCGATCACCCTCTCGATAACGATAACCAAAACCATACAACCCATCCCTGGGGGTGCAACACAGTTGATATATACTGACATAATTGTGAGATTTAATTTCGTGTGTCCTTGTTTCAAAACATCTCCAGAATCAATGCTAATCTAATTTAAAGTAAATTCGACTTCGAAATATTTCGAAGGTGTAACATTTTTCAAATCCATTTGATCCCAATTTCGATACTAATTAATATTCGTACGTAAAGAAGGAACTACTGAGAAACGAAAACAAAATAATTCATAATAGTACAGCTCTCACATAAAATACCCAGTTTTTATAATTCTTTCTGTCTCAATCGTTAAACTTTACTGGAATATTGATTGAGGATTATAATTATTTATTGTTAGCAATTTTAATCTGTACTTAATGATGCGCATGTATGTAGGAATATATATATATATATGCAGAGATATATATATATGGCATATATATATATATATATATATATAAAGTGGATATATATATATATATATATATATATATATATATATATATATATATATATATATATATATATATATATATATATATAAAGTGGATATCGCCCAACTATCCATCTACAAACATGCTATTGATAGAAAGTTTGTTATAAAAGAACTGTGCCATGGAACTAACGAAGTATGGCAATGTCACGGGTGGTGAACAAAGTTCTCATCTTCCGTCAGACGCCTGACAGACGGTAGAAAGATTATGACACGTCCATCATGGTAGTTACAATACTGAAAAGTGAGCGACAGAATTCTTAATTTCTGTTACACCGTTGAGCTCACATTTTTATTATTATTACCGTTCTTGTTGCCATGCGGATGATGACCATTTTTTGTTTCCCCTGTAATTTGTCTTAATCCTTTTCTAATCATTTTAATCTGTAATAAGTGAATCCTTTTCTATATTTTCCGTTGTCACGATTCCCCATAACATTCAGTCGTTTCAAAAAGGTTGATAAACATAATATCTTAAAACGTTTACCTATCCAGAGTTAACTTTTTCCTATACCGAAAATGTTATACATTAACATTAGACCTATTGAATGTAAACTTTTCATCATTAACACTAGACAAACTAAATGTGAACTTTTCATGCATTTACATTAGTCCAACGAAACGTGAACTTTTCATACATTTACATTAGACCTACTAAATGTGAACTTTTCATACATTTACATTAGACAAACTAAATGTGATCTTTCATACATATACATTAGACAAACTAAATGTGAACTTTTCATACATTTACATTAGACGAACTAAATGTGAAGTTTTCATACATTCATATTAGACCAACTAAATTTGAATTTTTTATACATTAACACTGACCAATTAAATGTGAATATTTCATTGATTTACATTAGACCAACTAAATGTGAACTTTTCATAGACCTGCTATATGTAAACGTTTTGTACATTAACATTCGCCATACTAAATATGATAATAAAAGATGAGGAAAACACTTAACTTGGTCTAAAACATCTGAGCAAAAAATTACGAAATAATTGTAGTACTTTTAAGGTATAAATTAAAAAATAGCCATCAGTTTTTAAAAAATCTGGACTATTTTTTTTTTCGTGTGAATTGCATTTGGACAAAACAATCGGCAGAAGACTATTTACATTTCAAAAGAGTGCGTAACGTTACGAGCTTTAAATTAATTACAGAATTATAAAAATAGGGGTCAGGGATTTTTTAATGTCGCACACATTAAATTGTAAAATTTGTGCAAAAAAAAAAAGATATTTATGGTCTTTTAGGCATTATAAAAAATGCCCTTACACGCCAATGTTTTTTCTGGTATTTCCAAGAAACACCATGGATTTGAGCCCTATTACATGTGGTAGAGTTAACTCTCCTTTGCTGCATGTCAGGTAATTTTTGATGGGTTACATATAAACATATTGGGTTGTTCTGAATACTAAGGAGGCTTTAAGCTGTTGATTCGTTGTAGACAGCAGTGGTTTTTTAACATTGTCCTCATGCAGGTAGGGTGTAATAAAATGAATTTAATCCAGATCGATGAGATACAAGAGCACGAAGGTTATCGTGCATTCTCTGGGCACATCAGATTTGCCGAAAAGTTACTAATTAAAGAATTCTAGGCTTTAAACTTTTAAGACAGAGAATAATTTGTATTCTGCAATTAACTAACTTTTGTTTCAAACATATTGTTCCTGCTAAAACATCAATACTGTTTTGTTGGATTCCGATGCACCAAAAATGGCGTCTATAATGGTGCAGGTCACGAATTAATAGTAAAAGAGTTGTTGTGTAGCCTTTAATTTACACTAGCATTCACATAGTGTAATTAAGTTGATTTTAATTGAAAACTGATATCCGTTATAGCCGGAGTTGTTATGATTCGACCATTCAATGCATGACTAGATCATAATATCAAATCGTAGACAAATAACATTCGTTAAGAGATGTACAGACGCAACTATGTTGAAGGTGGTATCGGCACAACACTTCTTGAAAACCTCTTGAATGGATATTATATTATAATGCGTCAAACATTGATTCATGTAAATAAATCGCTATTTTCTGTTATCTATCTTCGGTTTATAACCATTCTTTCATCGGAATGAGTTCTATGGCGTTGTCTCTCTTAAGCCCGACTGGTAAGTCTCACGCACGTCGAGTTGGACAATTGATGAATGTTTACACTGACTTCTCTCTGGATTACTGTTTATCCTGTCGTTTGTAATTCTCATTGATAAACGTTTTAATTTGAACATGTTTCTTCTATACATGCCATACGTGACTTGAACCTTCACCGTGTTTATATTATAAATGATCATTTCATGGTCAATGTTTCTTAACTGAATGCTGAACTGAACGTTTTGGCAGTGCCATTTTCGCTTATGTACATTTGTTCTAGATGTCCAACTATGAAGATATTGTCTTCTGTTTTAAATACAGAGATAGGAGTATATCTTGTTCTCGCTAAACCACTCCCTGCAAACTGGCCAGGTAGCACAACGATTTTATGTACGAAAGAATAAAGTGGAGGGGAGAGATATAAATATGAAGTGAAGGACTGGCGATGTACTCAGTGCTCGTAGTTGACAGTTGATAAATGTTTACACTGACCTCTGTCGGGATTACTGTTTATCCTGTTGTTTGTAATTCTCGTTGATAAACTTTTTGATTTGAACATGTTTCTGCTATACATGACATATGTGACTTGAACCGTATTTATATTATAAACGTATTTATATTATAAATGATCATTTCGGGATCAATGTTTCTTAACGGATTGCTGGACCGAACAATTTGGCAGTGCCATTTTCGCTTAGGTCTCACTGAATAGTTTCGTATTTTGACACCTCCCTAATTTTTAAGGTAGAAGGCATGAACCTAATTATGATAAGCCTAGCATTTATAAATTCACACAGAAGCTAAATCTGTAATGTGGTTTAGATTTACTTTGAGTTAGGCTTGAAAATGGGTTGGCTTGTTTGGTGACTGCCTGTCAGATTTAGACTAGAGTTGGAGATCAAATGCGTAACTTGGGCTGCAAATAAGCAGCCGACATGGCTTACTATTTACGTCTGCTAGAGACGCAAATATCTAAACCTCGAGATGGTTGAAGGGTGATGAAAAGTAAGCTAATTTGTTATAGTACTAGTGAACTTTATTCATGCATAAGGCACATGCTGATTCTTTTAGGAGCCTTGTCACATGAAAATATTCAAAATAGCTCTTTGCTGTCAAAAATGAATGTAAAAAAGAGGAGTTGGTGGCAATGTTAGTTCGGTATAAAAGCCACCATTTGTATAAGGAATTAACCTGTTTGCCGCAGTCAAATTCTCACGTGCATGCTTTCTACAAAAATCACTGGTTTGTTTTTATTTGTATCTTCAATGTAAAATTACATGTATTCTCATTTTTCTTCAGCAGGTCATTGTCCGATAAAAATTCTCCAGATAAACTGTCCAGTGAGACCTTATGTACATTTCTTCTAGATGTCCAACTATGAAGATATTGTCTTCCGTTTTAAATACAAAGATAGGAGTATATCTTGTTCTCGCTAAACCACTCCCTGGAAACTGGCCAGGTGGCACAACGATTGTATGTACAACGCATTTAACTTAGAATTCACACATTTTTAGCACAGAACCAAACCACTGTCAAATCATAAGGTCTAATTTGTTTTTGAAAGATTGAAGTGGAGGGGAGAGATATAAATATGAAGTGAAGGACTGGCGATGTACTCAGCGCTCATAGTCTGCCATTTTAATAACCTGCTCAACGTAGTCTGATCCCGACCCAGCCTAGTGAACCTTTCCAACGGGTCTGGTCCAGAAGGTAAAAGGTATATCAGACAGTTGAAAAAACATGTGCAAGTATCATACTACGGAGTATGTTGACGGAAAATTATTAGGTCAGTATTTAATTTTACTCAGTTTTCTTTCCAGCCATTCAATGAAACCAGGTGTATATTATTTGACGATGTTATTCTTCATACAAGCAGAGATTACATCCAACATTATTTGAGGCTAGAGTTCAACGGTAAAAGATTCCACTGAGTGACATTTCAAAACTAGCATCAATACGAAGCTATGTTATTTCAGTCTGACGTACATTAAACAGCTAAATGTCGTGCTGATTAATCAAATAAAGATGAAAAGAATACCTCGTAAAAATATTGAAGAAACTTAATTAGTAGTTCTCGATGATAGATAGACAGACTAACAGACAGACTGATATGCAGATATAGACAGACATATTATATAGAACCAAAACTTTAATGCAGGTTTAATCCTGTGACCTTGATCCCGAACAGGATTTGCTGGCATATCGGATAATGAATTGATTTATGTTCATATCGATTCATACCAAGCATGAAGATAATCTATCAAGGGTTATAGGCAATATAAATAAATGAAGAAAAAAAAATTCAAGCAAAACTTTTGAGAAATATTTTCTGTTATTGATCTTGATCCAGCGGTAATTGGGGCGTGTCGGCTTGTAGCTGAATGCCTTATCTTCTCTTCGTAACGATTCACGCTAAGTATGGCGAGAATATATAAAGCGATTTATGAGATATGTGCAATTAATTCTTTTAACCAAAATCTTAACAAACTGTTCAAGACTATGCCAGCGTCGAACAAAGCGACAGCTAGGTCTCGCTTTCCACTAAAGTGAACTAGGCAACATTCTTGTTTTGCATGTTTTTGAAATGGAATCTCTGAATAGTTTGGACAATGTTTGGTCATAAAGAAACAACTATACTTAGAATAGGGCTTTAAATTAGGGGGTTTCTTTTACTAAAAACAAAGATCATTCAAATATAATTTTACAGATCCTTACCAGATTTTATTGATCCTGCTACACATCAACAGAAGCCTGTTCAGTTTGTTATTTAATACATATCAAAAATTAATGTCTCAATGTCTGGAATAGATAATTAAGCTTCTTCACGGCGCTCTTGTTCACATATGCCACAATTAAGTATCTGCTTTTGAAGACCAACTTTTCTGTTTTGGTTTCAAGTATCCATCTGCAACTATGTTCAAGAGTGATTCCATGGACTATATACGAAAATTTCTTTACCCTCAAAGAATCTAGTTTACCGCGCACTTTCAAATTTCTCCGACTACACAATGCAAAGTGCACAGCAACACGGTATATCCTGGGTCGTTCGTTAGCTATTTGTGTAAATTGTCCCATCATTTTTGGTACTTTTTTTACCCTCTTCCCTTGATCATAGTTGCGAGTGTGCTCTCTTGTCATCATCTAATTTATGTCACTTCAATGGCGGCTGCACCTTTTTCAAATACATCCAAATATATTTTACAGTTGTCACCGCACAATGAACAGAATGCTATAAATATTGAAACACATTGTTTAGTATAATTCTGCATCATTCGTCCAATCAGATTGATGATTACTAGCTTAAAATCCCACACCTTCATCCATAGTAATGAAATCATTGATTGGGGACAGTACACACGTCTAGTTCGACGTGCATGAAGACTGATGTGACAATTTATTGTACTTGGTCACGAACAGGATATTTTTAGGTACTCGGTTAACACAAGACACAGATTTATTAACCATCAAAGGAAAATGCAGGCTAACCACCACTTCGTAACTGCTTTTATAAGTGACCGTCGGTAATTGTTACTCTCAAAACGGATTAGTGATTAGTGGGTTCGACTGATCAGCCAGCAAAATCACTAACCGCAGGATAGCGGGTTAGCGTTAATTTTGACTTCTGTTAGAACGAGTGTGTGCGTGTGTCTCTGTGTGTGTGTGTGTGTGTGTGTGTGTGTGTGTGTGTGTGTGTGTGTGATTTCAGTTTTTAACGTAGTTCAAACAATTTTCCAGTAATATCGCTACGATATCTGCAGTATGTCAGTTTATAGTGATGTCTAGCACTTGGACATCATGCCAAAGACATGTAGCCTAATGTACCACTTATTCACATTATACTGATACCAGGCCGACCAGTCCTAGCACTAACCTCTCAATGCTGAGCGCTAAGCGAGGCAGCTGTTAGTACCGTTTTTGTAAGTCTTTGGAATGACTAGGCAGGGGTTCAAACCCTCGACCCCCCGCATTCGAGGCGGACGCTCTAACGACTTAGGCCACCGAAGCGGTCCTTGTTAGAATATTTCAGTTGTAACTATGATTATTTTCCAAGTCTGAACATAAGTCTGAGGAGAGACTGGTTTCAAATTTCATATCCAACAAGCAAAACGAGAGAGCATCCTTACGAAAATCGTACAAATTCTATTTTTTGACTCTATCACGTGAAAATTACAGAAGGTTAACAGTATAAGACTATCAGACTTCAGACTTTTGTGGCCAAAAATGTCTTGATGTAGAAACAGCCTGGTTGTTGTTTAATTTTCTTAGTCCTTATAGCGGAAGTTAGGAGGTGTGTTTGTGTGTGTGTGTGTGTGTGTGTGTGTGTGTGTTTATATATATATATATATATATATATATATATATATATATATTCCTTATTAAAAGGTTTGGAATAGAAATAGAAATACGACGGTATGAGAATATCAAAGAATGGCAAAAACACAAGTGTACAATTTCAGTTTCGTTTATTAGTCGATAAATAACAAAAATAGTATAGATCAGACCGACTGACTTCTCTCTCTCTCTCTCTCTCTCTCTCTCTCTCTCTCTCTCATGCTCTGTTCTCCTTCATGCTCTCTGCTCAGTCTGTCTCTTTATCTCTGAACAATTTGACCGGGTATGTCTGTGATGCCTGTGTGTAAACTGTACATGGCCAAGGAATATATAGTGTCTAATTGGACGGAATTTAGCACTAATAATGCACGCTGGGTAGCAACGTGGAATGTCATCGATTAGCGGTGTCATACCCTTCACCACATAACTGAAATAGAAAAAGGAATACGCATTTTAGCATGTAGAATGAATGAATGAATGAATGAATGAATGAAATGAATGAATGAATGAATGAATGAATGAAATGAATGTGATTTTCTGCTGCTCAAACTAAAACTATGGGACGGTTGAGATTTGAGAGCTTGAGTAGATTTTGCTTGGCTTGGGATTGCCGAGTGATCTGAGGTGCTCGCCATAACAGATCACTCACAACTCACTTCTGTACGCACAGCTCGAGTCTCGGCTCGATAAACGTGGACATGTCAGTAAGTTTGCCAGTAGATTCCCGTGGGTTTATCTTTCTTCCCATTTTTTCCTCCACCGAAAAATTGAAAGGAATGTATAGCATGTGTTCTTTTGAGCACCATACAGTTACATGACTCTTTGTAGTGTCTTGGCACTTTGCCGATATTCGTACTAATTGTGTAAAATCGTACTAATTGTGTAACAAGGGTGTTAGTGTAATATAGGAACAAATAAGACATATCCACTGATTATAATCAAACTGAACAAGAAAAATTAATTTATTTCAAGTCTAATCATAGTATTTTCTTTTAACTTTAGAAATTTGTAATTATTATCACTTCTAAATAATTTTAATCAGTGACGACATTTATATTCATAAACTGATTATAGAGCGTACGTGTAAAATACAATTACCTTTGACAAAAGCTCCGATCCGGATTTGTGTTGGTTATACTCTTTGGCCGTGGTGATCAAGATTTCTGTAACTCCTCTGGAAATCCCACGCTGTATCATCTCCAGGCAAGCCTTTTCTAGATCCTTGAATCCGAACTGAACGGCCCCACAGAGCATACCTGAAAAAACACAAACAGTATCATCTTAAGAGATTGTCTTAAGTTTGAATCTCTTTCTATTTGACATTCACAAGGATACAGATGTTATTCGCAAACCCTTAAAATCAACTACCTTCGCAAACGTCATGGTGAAGGCAAATAAACTTGATAAATGCTCTCAGGCAATTTATTGTTTACAATTGCATACTAATTCACGGTAGGGTTTATTTTTCTTTTCTACAGTTTTAGAAATGCAAGGTATGTATCATTGACAAGGTTTCCAAGCAGTAATAAAGAGTGTTAAACACAGTCTTTTTCAAACGGATTAAAATCTAGATATACGACAACACTGAGATATTTGAGAGAGAGAGAGAGAGAGAGAGAGAGAGGGAATTGGATGTTGAAGCTTTTCGTCCAAACGTCCTAACCTTCAATTAATTGTTTCACGGTGAGTTATTTATTAATGGATAAGTGCTACAATCGACAGTTTAGAGGAAAACGGCTTTAGGGAGCTAATACGTGGTCGATTTTATTAATTGGTGAACCGTAAATTTCACTTATGCGTTAATTCAGTGCATTTTTTGTTCTAGTGTTAAAAAGGTAGTATTTAAAATCATTGATTTTCAATAAATCGATGAACGACAACGTGGCATGAATCTCAACGGCAAAAATACAACGTGGACAGACTCCAATTATGTAATTTAGGAATAATACAGAAAAGTTGCGAGTTAGCAAGACCACAGTAACTTACTTCCTATTACTTTAGATAACTTACTTCCTGGTAAAAGCTTTGGGTGTTGTTATGTAACAATAGCATAGCATATATATATATATATATATATATATATATATATATATATATATATACATATATATATATATATATATACATAGCTGACAGATGCTCACCTACGACGGTTTCCATCGTAATACTGACGGACCCAGAGTGAACAAACTGGATCAGCCGACGGAAGACATCTGTGTCGTACGTCTGGACGGGGATCTCTAAATGCTGGGACTTCCGGGAGCACTTTTTGTTCTTGCGTGGGGTTGACTTTCTGAGTGTGCGGTTCGCCTCTGCATTTTTCAAATGCTTCAATATCAAACTGTAGAAAGATCTGAAATTGAAAGATGGACATTTTATTTTCACCTCCAAACTGTGAAACCATGAGACGTTCTTAATATCAGGTGTGGTCTCAGTTATGCCTATTGGCAGTACCTAATATCTAATTTGCGGAAGCTAACAAGTTTCCTATTCACGTACAATTCCTATTTAATTCAGGTACAATTCAAATACAACAAATCTACTGAAACATTAATAATCAATGGATGTTTGAACTTGCTAACAATTGTTTAAAATTCTTGTCTTAATAATCCTCATAATGATTTTCGTACGGGAATCTCTTATTGTCATTCAAGACTATCGGGTCACTTTTTTAAATTACTTGAACCGAAACACAGCCGCCTGTAATAATCACTATAGCGATTGGTTATATAAAAAAAAACAAAAAAACAAAAAAAACAAAAAAAAACAACCGGCATTTTTTTTGGAAACATAGTAGGTGCTGCGTGACATTAAACTGTACCAGGGAAATCTGCTGTGTATAGTAACATTTTAACCGACTGTTTGAAAGATTTTTAAGAAAATGGTACTTTGAATATGCTCTTTCCATCCGCGTAAATCTACGAGATATGATAAGAAAATATTGAACAATCGAGAAACAACAATTTCTGATCGCAAGCACCGCAAAATGACCTAGACTGGAAAATGTTAGGCAAAATGTGCTCTTTCCATCCCCGTAAATCTACGATTGGAAAATGTGAGTCCATCCTACGGTCAGCCATTTCTGTCCTTTAGACAGAAAAGACCGATGATGTTCCGGCTGGCCACAGCAAGAGTTAGCGCTGTATCGCATAGTCGAACAAGTGGTTTGTCTGTGGCCAACGAATAAATTACCCGTCAGTAAAAACTAGTATCGAGAATTCACGACTGTACTACCATATCGATAAATTGTTAAAGTCTGCTTTTTGCTATTTGTGCAAAAGAAATTAAATTAAAAGTGCCTTCTTGCAAGATAAGCATTATCTTGTAATCTTTGAACACGAGACCACTGAAGTGTTTACCCAAACATATCTGGCCTCAGGTCACAATTAATAGTTCCGGTTCAGTATCCACGAATGTAGTCCCAGTCTATTTTTAGATCATTTTTTCCTGTCTCCGTTTGGTGGTGATACAAGAGTTAGATTTAGGCATTCTTGGTAAGGATTTAAAGGCAGTTGTTTATTCTTTAGAATATGAGCTTATGGTGTGGTTGTCTGTGTGTATTTTGGTGACAGTGCACAGTGAGTAATAAGGCCTTGGTGATGATCCGGAAGTGAAATCTGTGTTCCATTGCATGGTGTTTTGTTTACAATTCAGCCTCTCAAAAAATGCAGGTCAACCCCTGACAAGAACTTCACCGTAAAGTCATCTTTGAAGGTATTTTAGATTAACATATGATTTGTATTGATTGTCACACAGTGGAAAGTTCAGTACTGAGAAACAAATGTAAAGAATATATAGTAAAATTAATTGTGTTCTATGGCCTGTCAGTGCAGTATTTGAGTAAAGTTTAAACTGGTATAAAATCTTTATTATTAATGATAGACACATGAAATTTTAATATGTTATGTATATTGACTTTAAAAATATAAGAATGAAATTAAAAATAAAAAATTGATTTTTATTTTAAAAATTTAAATGAAATTTTTAAAAAAATTAAAAAATAAAATTTTTCCACCAAAAATGCACATATATAATATTTATTGGGAATGATATTAAATGATATCAGCATGTATATAATCCTACACCATATACAAGCTCAAATGATGGATATTTGTCAAATTTTATCAGAGAAAATATCTTTGTAAGTCAAAATGAGACCTTCATTTAAAATACATGAAGACAAAATTCTATTTTGTATTGTACCTTTAGGTCATTGAAACTATTTATTTGGGGTCCAAGCAGTTAATTTATGTGTTTATGATGGGGTGACTTCCTGAGTAACACATATCTGCTTGTATAGCTATCAGTAATTGTTTATAAACATAGTTATAGGGTATTTAGTGAGAGGACAGAGATGAAGACTTTATACTAGAACCTGCTCAAGTTCTCTACAAAATCATATTAAGCTGTCAGAGAATGAAATACAGGTCAAAGGGATAAAATATACTTTCCCCGGGTATATTTACCCTTGCATGTAAGAAAACAGCAAAAGGATGTAAGTTGAACACAGAATGCATTCCATTTTATTGTTCAGTTTCTTTAAGATATTGATTGATGTAGTGCGGCATTGTGGCCTAGATGATATTAAGGGAATTCTAATGATCCATTTTGCTTTATGCATTATTAATTACTAATAATATTTGTTAACTGACACTCTAAAGATTACATAAGAAATATTCAAATAGATTATTTGAATTTAACTTTGTACAACTAATCTTAACATGGTTACATAGCTGACATGAACAAATATGCATATATTTTAGAATGTTTAGGATCAAAAGTTGACATTCAGTACATCATATAGGCTGACATAGTACCTATAGTGAACCTGTAAGGCTCAGTTCTGGCTGTGTGCACTTCAAATATCCAAGATGTTATTTTCATCATGAATATGCCTCTGTATGGTAACATATTTCAATTTAGTACTTTGACAGAGTGCGGTATTGCAGCATCAGCTGATATCTGATTCCATTGAATCATTGAGCTTAATAACTGGTAACCAACACTCTTAAAAATAGACTAAAAATGTTCAAACAGATCATTTGAATTATGTTTGCACATGTGATTTTAATAAGTACATTGCATATGTCCCACACATGCAAATGTCCATCCTTGTTTACAAGTTTTGGGGATCAGAATTTCACATTTGGTTGATGATATAGGATCTGTTGGTATCTATAGTTGATCTGTGTGGCCACATTTGGCTGTATTCACTCGCAATATCCAAAATTGTTATTTTCCTCATGAATAAGATTGCTTATAGTAATACATTTTAATTTGGTACATTGTCATTTGACTTTCCAGTATACTGGTATGTACTAATGTTTGCACCAATGATCAAACCTCACCGTTCCAACATTGCCTTAAACTTGATGATACATACTCTACCTGATTAGTTATTTAACCTGTAAATGGCTAAATATGCTTGTAGAAACATCATCTATTTTTTTAGGATGCATTTATCACTTTAATACATGCCCATTGCTTCACATTTCTGAGTGTCACTCTGTAAAGTTTACTATTTTTTCCCATGTTTGCAACCTGAATGTTATTTGGAAATCACCATATCCAACACATTTTAACTTCATTTGCCTACATCTTACTGTTTTCTAGAATTATGTGAAACATGTTATATATTTTCAGGTCTAGCCTGGTATCTGGAACAAAGTGTTAGAGTTGGATCAGTTTGGAAGTTCTCCAGTAGTCCGGTGGTGATAGCAAGGTCTCATAAAGGACATGTGCAGTGTACTGCTATAGGTGACCAATATTAGCTCATATCAGCACACTGATATACAGCACCTCAAAGACATGGCTTAAATCTTCATGAAAGAGATTCGCACCATTGTTCAGTAAGGTAGAACCTCCCTGAAACTGTATTTTCCTATCACATTGTTGACTTTTGTAGTTATCGACATTAAAATGGAATGCATTTTTGCTATAAAACATGGTAGTGGTCCCACCAAAACTTTAAATTTGAGTGCACTATTAGCTATACAAACAACTGCCCAAGTACCTGACACAATAAATGTGGAACATAGCACCTGTCATTGTTTCTTTAGTGTGTACACCTATATGCATCTGGATAGGCATATTGCAATTTGCTGCCAAAATCACTGTGAGCTATCATGCGTCAGTACCCCTCGGAAAAATGTTATCAGTTGTACAGACCCAATCTACCATTTGTTTTAAATGCCATTCATTAATCAACTTT
>JAECUM010090958.1:0-47479 GCA_016617855.1 Megalonaias nervosa
AATATTTGCTAACTGACACTCTAAAGATTAATATTTGTTAACTGACACTCTGAAGATTACAAAAGAAATATTCAAACAGATTATTTGAATTTAACTTTGTACAACTAATCTTAACATGGTTACATAGCTGACATGAACAAATATGCATATATTTTAGAATGTTTGGGATCAAAAGTTGACATTCAGTACATCATATAGGCTGACATAGTACCTATAGTGAACCTGTAAGGCTCAGTTCTGGCTGTGTGCACTTCAAATATCCAAGATGTTATTTTCATCATGAATATGCCTCTGTATGGCAACATATTTCAATTTAGTACTTTGACAGAGTGCGGTATTGCAGCATCAGCTGATATCTGATTCCATTGAATCATTGAGCTTAATAACTGGTAACCAACACTCTTAAAAATAGACTAAAAATGTTCAAACAGATCATTTGAATTATGTTTGCACATGTGATTTTAATAAGTACATTGTATATGTCCCACACATGCAAATGTCCATCCTTGTTTACAAGTTTTGGGGATCAGAATTTCACATTTGGTTGATGATATAGGATCTGTTGGTACCCATAGTTGATCTGTGTGGTAACATTTGGCTGTATTCACTCGCAATATCCAAAATTGTTATTTTCCTCATGAATAAGATTGCTTATAGTAATAAATTTTAATTTGGTACATTGTCATTTGACTTTCCAGTATACTGGTGTGAACTAATGTTTGCACCAATGATCAAACCTCACCGTTCCAACATTGCCTTAAACTTGATGATACATACTCTACCTGATTAGTTATTTAACCTGTAAATGGCTAAATATGCTTGTAGAAACATCATCTATTTTTAGGATGCATTTATCACTTTAATACATCCCCATTGCTTCACATTTCTGAGTGTCACTCTGTAAAGTTTACTATTTTTTCCCATGTTTGCAACCTGAATGTTATTTTGAAATCACCATATCCTAACACATTTTAACTTCATTTGCCTACATCTTACTGTTTTCTAGAATTAAGTGAAACATGTTATATATTTTCAGGTCTAGCCTGGTATCTGGAAGAAAGTGTTAGAGTTGGATCAGTTTGGAAGCTCTCCAGTAGTCCGGTGGTGATAGCAAGGTCTCATAAAGGACATGTGCAGTGTACTGCTATAAGTGACCAAGATTAGTTCATATCAGCACACTGATATACAGCACCTCAAAGACATGGCTTAGATCTTCATGAGAGAGATTCGCACCATTGTTCAGTAAGGTGGAACCTCCCTGAAACTGATTTTCCTATCACATTGTTGACTTTTGTAGTTATCGACATTAAAATGGAATGCATTTTTGCTATAAAACATGGTAGTGGTCCCACCAAAACTTTAAATTTGAGTGCACTATTAGTTACACAAACAACTGCCCAAGTACCTGACACAATAAATGTGGAACATAGCACCTGTCATTGTTTCTTTAGTGTGTACACCTATATGCATCTGGATAGGCATATTGCAATTTGCTGCCAAAATCACTGTGAGCTATCATGCTTCAGTACCCCTCGGGAAAAATGTTATCAGTTGTACAGACCCAAACTACCATTTGTTTTAAATACCATTCATTAATCAACTTTGCTGCCTTAAATTTGTCAAACTGAATCTTATAACTTGTGTGAAAATTTAATTTTTTAAAAAAAAATTTAGTTTTTAAAATTTATATGTTTATTTAAATTTCCATTAAAATTTAATATATCATTATTTTAAATTTCAAACATATTTTCAGACAGGCCTTATCATGTATTACAATTAGGTTTTTACTGCATTGAAAAATTCCTGTAATTAAGGAAGATATAGCAAATTTAGTTTTGGTTTCTCAAGAACACTTGGACCACAACTTGCACCCTGTGGAACACCACCACTACACACTTTCTGACAGCTGTCACATGTCTTGTTTGCAAGGAAATTCCAAAAGACTTCATGTTTAAAGTTGAAATAAGTGTGGCATGCAAGTATAAAAGTTTGACTAAAATTGGCCATACAAATTGGGCCTTTCAGGCCTTAGGTCACAATTAATAGTTCCGGTTCAGTACCCACGAATGTAGTCCCAGTCTATTTTTAGATCATTTTTTCCTGTCTCCGTTTGGTGGTGATACAAGAGTTAGATTTAGGCATTCTTGGTAAGGATTTAAAGGCAATTGTTTATTCTTTAGAATATGAGCTTATGGTGTGGTTGTCTGTGTGTATTTCGGCGACAGTGCACAGTGAGTAATAAGGCCTTGGTGATGATCCGGAAGTGAAATCTGTGTTCCATTGCATGGTGTTTTGTTTACAATTCAGCCTCTCAAAAAAATGCAGGTCAACCCCTGACAAGAACTTCACCGTAAAGTCATCTTTGAAGGTATTTTAGATTAACATATGATTTGTATTGATTGTCACACAGTGGAAAGTTCAGTACTGAGAAACAAATGTAGAGAATATATAGTAAAATTAATTGTGTTCTATGGCCTGTCAGTGCAGTATTTGAGTAAAGTTTAAACTGGTATAAAATCTTTATTATTAATGATAGACACATGAAATTTTAATATGTTATGTATATTGACTTTAAAAATATAAGAATGAAATTAAAAATAAAAAATTGATTTTTATTTTAAAAATTTAAATGAAATTTTAAAAAAAATTAAAAAATAAAATTTTTCCACCAAAAATGCACATATATAATATTTATTGGGAATGATATTAAATGATATCAGCATGTATATAGTCCTACACCATATACAAGCTCAAATGATGGATATTTGTCAAATTTTATCAGAGAAAATATCTTTGTAAGTCAAAATGAGACCTTCATTTAAAATACATGAAGACAAAATTCTATTTTTTTTTGAACCTTTAGGTCATTGAAACTATTTATTTGGGGTCCAAGCAGTTAATTTATGTGTTTATGATGGGGTGACTTCCTGAGTAACACATATCTGCTTGTATAGCTATCAGTAATTGTTTATAAACATAGTTATAGGGTATTTAGTGAGAGGACGGAGATGAAGACTTTATACTAGAACCTGCTCAAGTTCTCTACAAAATCATATTAAGCTGTCAGAGAATGAAATACAGGTCAAAGGGATAAAATATACTCTCCCCAGGTATATTTACCCTTGCATGTAAGAAAACAGCAAAAGGATGTAAGTTGAACACAGAATGCATTCCATTTTATTGTTCAGTTTCTTTAAGATATTGATTGATGTAGTGAGGCATTGTGGCCTAGATGATATTATGGGAATTCTAATGATCCATTTTGCTTTATGCATTATTAATTACTAATAATATTTGGGGCCCCGAGTGGTCTAAAGCGCTCACCGTCTCACCTCTGTCTGCGTGAGTTCGAGTCTCAGGCTCGGCTAACGTGGGCACGTGAGAAAGCCTGCCAGTAGCTTCTTGTGGGTCGGTGGTTCTTCCCTGGGTTTTCCAGGATTCTTCCTCCACCAATTATACTGGCCACCATGTATAGCCTATCTTTTGCTGAAAAATGGCGTTAAACCCTACAACAACAACAACAACTAATAATATTTGTTAACTGACACTCTAAAGATTACATAAGAAATATTCAAACAGATTATTTGAATTTAACTTTGTACAACTAATCTTAACATGGTTACATAGCTGACATGAACAAATATACATATATTTTAGAATGTTTGGGATCAAAAGTTGACATTCAGCACATCATATAGGCTGACATAGTACCTATAGTGAACCTGTAAGGCTCAGTTCTGGCTGTGTGCACTTCAAATATCCAAGATGTTATTTTCATCATGAATATGCCTCTGTATGGTAACATATTTCAATTTAGTACTTCGACAGAGTGCGGTATTGCAGTATCAGCTGATATCTGATTCCATTGAATCATTGAGCTTAATAACTGGTAACCAACACTCTTAAAAATAGACTAAAAATGTTCAAACAGATCATTTGAATTATGTTTGCACATGTGATTTTAATAAGTACATTGCATATGTCCCACACATGCAAATGTCCATCCTTGTTTACAAGTTTTGGGGATCAGAATTTCACATTTGGTTGATGATATAGGATCTGTTGGTACCTATAGTTGATCTGTGTGGCCACATTTGGCTGTATTCACTCGTAATATCCAAAATTGTTATTTTCCTCATGAATAAGATTGCTTATAGTAATAAATTTTAATTTGGTACATTGTCATTTGACTTTCCAGTATACTGGTGTGAACTAATGTTTGCACCAATGATCAAACCTCACCGTTCCAACATTGCCTTAAACTTGATGATACATACTCTACCTGATTAGTTATTTAACCTGTAAATGGCTAAATATGCTTGTAGAAACATCATCTATTTTTAGGATGCATTTATCACTTTAATACATCCCCATTGCTTCACATTTCTGAGTGTCACTCTGTAAAGTTTACTATTTTTTCCCATGTTTGCAACCTGAATGTTATTTTGAAATCACCATATCCAACACATTTTAATTTCATTTGCCTACATCTTACTGTTTTCTAGAATTAAGTGAAACATGTTATGTATTTTCAGGTCTAGCCTGGTATCTGGAACAAAGTGTTAGAGTTGGATCAGTTTGGAAGCTCTCCAGTAGTCCGGTGGTGATAGCAAGGTCTCATAAAGGACATGTGCAGTGTACTGCTATGAGTGACCAAGATTAGTTCATATCAGCACACTGATCTACAGCACCTCAAAGACATGGCTTAGATCTTCATGAGAGAGATTCGCACCATTGTTCAGTAAGGTGGAACCTCCCTGAAACTGTATTTTCCTATCACATTGTTGACTTTTGTAGTTATCAACATTAAAATGGAATGCATATTTGCTATAAAACATGGTAGTAGTCCCATCAAAACTTTAAATTTGAGTGCGCTATTAGTTATACAAACAACAGCCTAAGTACCTGACACAATAAATGTGGAACATAGCACCTGTCATTGTTTCTTTGATGTGTACACCTATATGCATCTGGATAGGCATATTGCAATTTGCTGCCAAAATCACTGTGAACTATCATGCTTCAATACCCCTGGGAAAAATGTTATCAGTTGTACAGTCCCAAACTACCATTTGTTTTAAATACTATTCATTAATCAACTTTGCTGCCTTAAATTTGTCAAAATGAATGTTATAACTTGTATGAAAATTTAATTTTTTTAAAAAAAAATTAGCTTTTAAAATTTATATGTTTATTTAAATTTCCATTAAAATTTAATATATCTATATTTTTTAACTTCAAACATATTTTCAGACAGGCCTTATCATGTATTACATTTAGGTTTTTACTGCATTGAAAAATTCCTATAATTAAGGAAGATATAGCAAATTTAGTTTTGGTTTCTCAAGAACACTTGGACCACAACTTGCACCCTGTGGAACACCACCACTACACACTTTCTGACAGTTGTCACATGTCTTGTTTGCAAGGAAATTCCAAAAGACTTCATGTTTAAAGTTGAAATAAGTGTGGCATGCAAGTATAAAAGTTTGACTAAAATTGGCCATACAAATTGGGCCTTTCAGGCCTTAGGTCACAATTAATAGTTCCGGTTCAGTACCCACGAATGTAGTCCCAGTCTATTTTTAGAGCATTTTTTCCTGTCTCCATTTGGTGGTGATACAAGAGTTAGATTTAGGCATTCTTGGTATTGATTTAAAGGCAATTGTTTATTCTTTAGAATATGAGCTTATGGTGTGGTTGTCTGTGTGTGTTTCGGCGACAGTGTACAGTGAGTAATAAGGTCTTGGTGATGATTAGGAAGTGAAATCTGTGTTCCATTGCACGTTGGTTTGTTTACAGTCAAGCCTTCAAAAAAATGCTGGTGAACCTTTGACAAGAACTTCAGTGTGAAGTCATCTTTGAAGGTATTTTAGATTAACATATGATTTGTATTGATTGTCACACAGTGGAAAGTTCAGTACTGAGAAACAAATGTAGAGAATATATAGTAAAATTAATTGTGTTCCATGGCCTGTCAGTGCAGTATTTGAGTAAAGTTTAAATTGGTATAAAATATTTATTATTAATGATAGGCACATGAAATTTTAGTATATTATATATATTGACTTTGAAAATATAAGAATAAAATTAAAAATAAAAAATTAATTTTATTTTTAAAAATTTAAATGAAATTTTAAAAAAGTAAAAAAAATGAAAAAAAATTCCCCAAAAATGCACATATATAATATTTATTGGGAATGATATTAAATGATATCAACATGTGTATATTCCTACACCATATACAAGTTCCAGTGATGGATATTTGTCAAATTTTGTCATAGAAAATATCTTTGTAAGTCAAAATGAGACCTTCATTTAAAATACATGAAGACAAAATTCTATTTTGTATTGTGCCTTTAGGTCATTCAAACTATTTATTAGGGGTCCAAACAGTTAATTTATGTGTTTATGATGGGGTGACTTCCTGAGTAACACAGATCTGCTTGTATAGCTTTCAGTACAGTGTAATTGTTTATAAACATAGTTATTGGGTATTTAGTGAGAGGACAGAGATGA
Organism: Megalonaias nervosa; assembly: GCA_016617855.1. NCBI lineage: Eukaryota > Metazoa > Mollusca > Bivalvia > Unionida > Unionidae > Megalonaias > Megalonaias nervosa. The sequence continues at coordinate 6,520 of JAECUM010090958.1, forward strand.
AAATTTTATACTAGAATCTGCTCAAGTTCTCAACAAAATCATTTTAAGCTGTCAGAGAATGAAATACAGGTCAAAGGGATAAAATATACTTTCCCCAGTTATATGTACCCTTGCATGTAAGAAAACAGCAAAATAATATAAGTTGAACACAAAATGCATTCCATTTTATTGTTCAGTTTTGTTAAGATATTGATTGATGTAGTTTGGCATTGTGGCCTGTATGATATTATGGGGATTCTAATGATCCATTTTGCTTTATGGATTATTAATTACTAATAATATTTGTTAACTGACACTCTAAAGATTACATAAGAAATATTCCAACAGATTATTTTAATTTAACTTTGTACAACTGATCTTAACATGGTTACATATCTGACATGAACAAATATGCATATATTTTAGAATGTTTGGGATCAAAAGTTGACATTCAGTACATCATATAGTCTGACATTGTACTATAGTGAATCTGTAAGGCACAGTTCTGGCTGTGTGCACTTCAGATATCCCAAAATGTTATTTTCATCATGAATATGCCTATGTATGGTAACATATTTCAATTTAGTACTTTGACAGAGTGCGGTTTTGTAGCATCAGCTGATATCTGATTGCACTGAATCATTGAGCTTAATAACTGGTAACCAACACTCTTAAAAATACACTAAAAATGTTCAAACAGATCATTTGAATTATGTTTGCACATGTGATTTTAACAAGTACATTGTAAATGTTACACATATGCAAATGTCCATCCTTGTTTACAAGTTTTGGGGATCAGAATTTCACATTTAGTTGATGATATAGGATCTATTGGTGCCTATAATTGATCTGTGTGGCCACATTTGGCTATATTCACTTACAATATCCAAAATTGTTATTTTCTTCATGAATAAGATTGCTTATAGTAATAGATTTTAATTCAGTACATTGTCACTTGACTTTCCAGTATACTGGTATGTACTAATGCTTGCACCAATGATCAAACCTCACCATTCCAACATTGCCTTAAACTTTATGATACATACTCTACCTAATTAGTTATTTAACCTGTAAATGGCCAAATATGCTTCTAGAAACCTCATATATTTTTAGGATGCATTTATCACTTTAATACATGCCCATTGCTTCACATTTCTGAGTGTCACTCTGTCAAGTTTACTATTTTTTCCCATTTTTGCAACCTGAATGTTATTTTGAAATCACCATATCTAACACATTTTAACTTCATTTGCCTACATCTTACTGTTTTCTAGAATTAAGTGAAACATGTTATATCTGTTCAGGTCTAGCCTGGTATCTGGAACAAAGTGTTAGAGTTGGATAAGTTTGGAAGCTCTCCAGTAGTCAGGTGGTGATAGCAAGGCTTCATAAGGACATGTGCAGTGTATTGCCATAAGTGACCAAGATTAGTTCATATCAGCACACTGATATACACCACCTCAAAGACATGGCTTAGATCTTCATGAGAGAGATTTGCACCATTGTTCAGTAAGGTAGAATCTCCCTGAAACTGTTTTCCTATCACATTGTCACCTTTTGTAGTTATCAACATTGAAATGGAATGCATTTTGGCTATAAAACATGGTAGTGGTCCCATCAAAACTTTAAATTTGAGTGCGCTATTAGTTATACAAACAATTGCCTAAGTACCCGACACAATAGATGTGGAACATAGCACCTGTCATTGTTTCTTTAGTGTGTACACCTATATGCATCTGGACAGGCATATTGCAATTTGCTGCCAAAATCACTGTGAGATATCATGCTTCAGTACCCCTGGGAAAAATGTTATCAGTTGTACAGACCCAAACTACCATTTGTTTTAAATACCATTCATTAGTCAACTTTGCTGTCTAAAATTTGTCAAATTGAATTTTATAACTTGTATGAAATTTTAATTTTTCAATAAAATTTAGTTTTTAAAATTTAAATGTTTATTTAAATTTCCATTGAAATTTAATAAATCAATATTTTTACATTTCAAACATATTTTCAGACAGGCCTTATCATGTATTACAATTAGGTTTTTAGTGCATTGACAAATTCCTATAATTAAGGAAGATATAGCAAATTTAGTTTTGGTTTCTAAAGAAAACTTGGGCCACAACTTGCACTCTGGAACACCTGCACTACACAATTTCTGACAGCTGTCACATGTCTTGTTTGCAGGGAAATTCCAAAAGACTTCATGTATAAAGTTGAAATAGGTGTGGCATGCAAATATAAAAGTTTGACTAAAAAATTGGGCCTGTCATGAATCACAGTTCAGTACCCACGAATGTAGTCCTAGTCTATTTTTAGAGCATTTTTTCCTGTCTCCATTTGGTGGTGATACAAGAGTTAGATTTAGGCATTCTTGGTATTGATTTAAAGGCAATTGTTTATTCTTTAGAATATGAGCTTATGGTGTGGTTGTCTGTGTGTGTTTCGGCGACAGTGTACAGTGAGTAATAAGGTCTTGATGATGATCCGGAAGTGAAATCCGTGTTCCATTGCACGTTGGTTTGTTTACAGTCAAGCCTTTCCCAAAAAATGCTGGTGAACCTTTGACAAGAACTTCAGCGTGAAGTCATCTTTGAAGGTAATTTAGATTAACATATGATTTGTATTGATTGTCACAGTGGAAAGTTCAGTACTGAGAAACAAATGTAGAGAATATATAGTAAAATTAATTGTGTTCTATGGCCTGATTTACTGTTGAGTTTATATTGTGTTTGGAAGTTCAAATAAATTGGTGAATCTAAAGATACTGTCACAGAACATACATACATAAACCGAACACAAATCAGCCTTTCTGTTAGTATCTATATTTGTAATTTATAAGTTGATTTAGCCTCAGTGTGCCTTGTTCAAAATGGTCAGTTTTGGTGGTCGCGTGTAAGAGTAACTGTCAGGCTTCCCGTCGTCCAGGTAAAATGGACTGAATATCATCTGCTAGTGACCATACTGGGAAGCATCTATGGTACCCCAACTTCGTGGACCAGGTACAAACATGAGTTTATGTGTATCAACCGAGCACTAGTGTGATTCACATCCCACACTTTTTCTGACTACAGTTAAAAATTCTGAACATGTTCCTTTCATATACTGAAAGAAATTAAATAATCCTCTTATTTAATATCAGAATTGATACATATCATTGTAGAGAAATATTGTTTACCTTCTTTATCCAATATTTTCTTTTAAATCACCTGCCATATTAGGCCTAGTTTAACTTATAGCTACTTCGGATTTCAGCCTCGTTTTTTTTTTTTTTTTTTTTTTTTTCATGTGCCATATATTAAGGACTTTACTGCCTTATTTGGAAATGTAAACAGATCATAGTGAATATAGTATGCCCTGAATAACATACCGTAAAATATCCATATATGGGATAGCAAGTCTTTATTTGGAAAACAAATTACCTTGAGAATCTCGTGTTATCTGTCAAGGTGGACAAAGTACAGTTAGCGTAAACATACCAATATAATTTACCTTATATAGGTTTAATTACTTTATCATTAGCAAAACTTCTGAAAAACAAAACTCCTAGTAGATTTTAACTTGTCATCTTTTTGCCTTTGACAATAGTTTTATTTGCTACATTGTTATATCGTAGTCTCAAGCATTCTGAGGCTATGACATCATACCTATAGTACAAGTCACATGGGTCATGTAAGCGCATTTACTGATATAAGTTTTAAAAATAATTTTATTTAAAAAATTTCATTGTAATATACTTTTTTCAATCTTGAGTTTTGAGTGATCTACACATAATTGTAATAACAAAATTTCCATGCGAAAATTATCGATTGCTATGGACTTTTACAATGGCAGTTTGGCACTACACTGGGTCAAGAAAATCGATACTGGATTGAACTATTACTAGTGCAGGGTGAATCAAGTGTATAATCGCATGAACAAGCAGTCGCATGCATCTTCAGTCATCTTCTGTATGGATGTTCAACTATGAATGGGATAGAGGAGTAACATACAATAAGTTTTTTTTCTTCTCATGGTCATGACATTTCTTCACAATGGTAATTTAGCATGCTGTAAAATTTAACTAAAATAAATCTGAATTGACAGCCATCTTTCTAGTCTTTTACGTGTATGAAAACACATACAGGTAGTCGTCGACTTACGACCTATGCAACTTACGACCATTCGACTTTACGACCACAATCGCTAGCCGCGGCGTACGACAGTGCGTACCAGCTTCCGGCAGCACTACCATATCCGCGTGTACCTTTTCAACTGTAATCCCATCTGTCTTAGATATTTTTCATCAAATCCCTCCCAAGATGTCTACCAAGAGGAAATTGTCTTTGTCTACGCGGTATTTGTTTGGTCCTTCAAAGGGAGCCTTTAGCGGCGCCTTCAATAACACATGCACCTTCATCAAAGAAAGCAGGTGACCTTTGATCAAAGAAGTCAGCAACAAACTAAAATAAAAGCATTGCTTCAGTTTTCATAGTGATTAGAACATATTTATTTTGCCGCAAAACTTTCCTCTTTGCAACAAAAACGTGCGTACGGAGGCTCCTGTGTGGGCGATTTTCTGCGTCCCAAATCAAAACTGCGTCCAAATACGCGTAATTAAGCGTTTCCGAGATCTCTGCTACGGTACATAGACCAATAAATGCACGATGTATGTGGTTAGCTTATATAAACGTGGGAATAGTATCTTGTTACCGGTATATATAAATGAGAGATCAGTTTGCTTAGCATTTTTAAAAATTTTAAAATTGTCACTATGCCGAAGCGAAAATCATATACGGCCGACTTTAAATTAGACGTCATCAAGTTTGCCAAGGAGTGTGGCAACAGAGCTGCTGGAAGAGAATTTGGCTGCAGCGAGAAAAATGTACGTGGAGATTACGAAGATGAATCCAAGGAAACGAGCTCGTAGAGGTAGAAATGCAAGATGGCCGAACATGGAAGAAAATCTAGCCAACTGGGTGCGTTCGCAATGTGACTGTAACCGTGCCGTTTCAACGATAGCGATCAAATTGAAGGCTCGAATTATTGCTACAGAAATGAAGATCAATGACTTTGGCGGCAGTGTCAACTGGGTTTTGAAGTTCATAAATGTAAGTACCGGTATATAAAACGCGGGTTTTGACGATTTGTGTAAAAACTATTTTACATAAGACGCACCCATAAAGAAAATGATGATATATACAGTATAACAATAATGAAAGAAAATTATGATAAAATACTACTTAAAGATTTTTATAACATCATTTCACAGTACTGTACATATAGCCTACTCAACTTACGACCAAATCGTGTTACGACCGGTCTGTCGGAACCAATCGTGGTCGTAAGTCGACGACTACCTGTACTTATATGGGAAAAATAGGTGTTATGTACGAATTGAAATAAAAGATCTGACACACCATACAGAAGATACCGTATATATGAAGTCACAAAATTGCCTCCAATTTATTGGATGGACTTGTGTGCCAATTTTTTCCTGCTGGTGTTTCCCCAGGCTTTGTTTATCAATGATGACATTGTTGCATCTCTGTTTATGTTTGTAATACAGCTTTTTCCCTAATGCAGGCACGTTCCCTCCTACGCCATAGCGTGCGACGAAACCGGTTTAAATGAGGTCAGCCCACTTGCTTGACTATGTCTAAAAATGTCGAAGTGCGTTATCATTGAATTTGCTGTAAAGCATTTTTCGAGGAATTTATACAATGTTCTTCAATGGAATTTTGATGGTCAGGGCGTGAAATAAAGTGAATAAATGCCATTTAAAGGTATGTGTAGTCAAATTCTCCAAAATGACATCTGTAGCTGCAAAAAGTGACTTAGACCGTGTACATGAGCTATGTGACTTGTACTATAGTTGGACTTAAGATGTCATGGACATGTCAAACTTAGCAAGTTCCATTGTTTATCAAAACTGATCATTTATTATTTCACTTATTTAGTGGCCGTGTCGCAGAGTGATGGACTTTTAGGTTGCGAGATTTGTGTAGTCATGTGACCAGCAATGCAAATATTGAGTACCAGGTCAGATTTCATCAACTGTAGTGGAGACAGTTTTCAACATGCTTCCAGCTTTCTATTGACTCTCTATATGTTATAGATTATATTATTATAAATGATACTTGAAAATGTTTTCTTGAATAAATACTGTTCAAACAAAAATTTCATCAACGCTGTAGTTTCGTATTGTATTGTCAATGGATTAAAGACATAATGATTAAAATACTTGCAATTTCTGAGAAAATAAATCATTTTCCTATTGATTTCACACAGGTATGACTCAAAGTAACATCTTTTAAATTTGCTAGGCCTGCTGTTAAGCTGCTCCTCTAGATGGTCACCACACAGATTTCAGCTTTTCAATAAGCAATCTGACCCTACACCCCACCCCCCCAAAATATGTCCAAATATCAAAAATGGGGTGGGAGAGGTCGGAGAAAAATCAGATTACCAAATCTGGTGCTTCTGCATTTAATTTAAATTTCAGGTTTTATCAGTCATTTTTGGGTGGTTGAAATAATTGTGGTTTAAAATTTTCCAGATGCTAAATTCACTTTTAATCACTGCCTTTTAAAATTCTTTGCTAGCTCATGTTTCAGGTTATGCGCTGTGTGTTTTGTCCAGTTATGTTTATGTATTATGCTATATTTGTTTGTCTTGCAAATGCTTGTTGTAATGACAAGTTTGTTTTATGTAATGTCAGTGAAAGGATCATTAGAGTTTATGTTGAATTGTAGTTTTTAATCATGCCAACATTATATAAGCTTATCTTATCTTATATTACTCAAGACAGCAAGAACTGTAACTCTTCTGACACATTGCTTCATTAAAATGTAAGAAATGAATAGGATTTTAAAAAAAACCACATGAAAATGCAGACATTAATTCCATGGAAGCAGATTTTTATCCAAACGTAATGTTAATCACTGCACTCAGTTTAATACAAAAGTTTAGTACAACTTTTGATGTATAATGTATTTTTGAGCTTTAACTCAACATATGTGACTAAGAGAATTACTGAGATATTATCATTCTAAGGCCATCTACTCCAGGTAAGATTCTTATCTAGGGACACTGGTTGTCCAATTAAATTTTTTGTATCTATTATAAGCTTATAAGAGTTCAAGTTTAAACCATTTTGCAGAAGTTGGAAGAAAAGAAAATCAGTTCATGTCTTTTTTTGTGTGAATGTCAATATGAATATTGTAACAAAGAACAGAAACTTCATCTATAGCGTTTCACTATTTAAAACATAATTATAAATAGTTTTTTTAGAACCAACTCTGTGCCAATTCATTCTCTCTTTTGATTCAGATACATGTCTTAACATGTGCCTTTACTTAATGAACTGTGTTATATTGCTTGAAATAATGGGTAGAATTATTTTAATTTTTAATTGATTTTATTTTAAAGGTATGAAATTTGACCAAAAATATCTTATCAAAGCTGAATTTGAAAATGGCAATTTACGAATTTGTGATTTCAGATCAATGCATATATGTACAAAACACTAATGAACATGCGCTGTTGGTTTTAGGAGCAGCATATAATTTCAAATTGTGTATGACTCAAAAATGTGAGCGTGGCACTTGATAAAAAGGCACAGAATGACTTCAGAAGTACAATGGAATGTAGAAAAAGTCAGTTTATTTTAAATGTTCACTAAACATATATATATATTTCAAAATGTATGATAATGATGGGTTCATTTTTTTAATTCTTCTTACCCAAATTATGCAGACAACATTCCATTTTCATATACTCCTACATTAGAAACAACTCATCCCAGTTATAATGAGGAGATTAAAGTTCAAGTTCAGGTCATTTAGAAAGTGTTAGTACTGACTAAAGGTGATGCTCAGTTTAGGCTAATTCGATTAATGTGCTTTCATTTTCATCTTAACACCATTTATAATGAAGAAATAAGATTCAATTTGTGCCACTGTGCTCATTTTTACGCCATCACTGGCACAATGTTATGTGACTGCAGCTTACGTACGTGCATTTACATTACTTTCAATTTACGTCAATTTCGATTTACCTCTTAACCTCATGAACGCATCTATGGTCTAAATTTAGCATCACCTGTATTTCAGTAATGGGTTTCATTGTGTATAATTTTGATCACATATACCATTAAATGGAGATTATTCACTTTATTTGGATCACTATACATCTATATTCTTTTGGATAGTCATTATTAACACACTCTAAGAAATACAAAACAATGTTAAAGTACTTGGACATTTTGGAAATAGACAGCCTCAAGTAGTGATCATGTACAAGTTGAATTGAATGTCGCATGCTGTGATGTCTCATTCAAAGTTGTGTTTGCTTAAAAAAAATTGGTATTAACCTGTTATTTGTTATGATAGACCCGAAAGCCTCTTTTTTTGAGTGAGTTTAATACATGGCCACTATTGCTGTTGTTTTGTGTTTAACACCATTTTTCAGCACATGATAGGTTATATATGGTGGCCAGTATAACTTGTGGAGGATGAATCCAGGCAAACCCTGGTGAGAACCAACAACCCACTGGAGCTACTGGCAAGCTTTCTCACATACCCACTGGCAGAGCCTGAGACTTGAACCCACATGCACAGAGGTCACCATTATAACTGTCCATATTGATCAGTAATACTCATCTAGAAGTTTTTTGTATGGGATTTAAGGTGCAGAACATTAAATAGTTAGGATTGAATAGACTTTGGTCAAACTATATTAGTATTAAAATTTAGAATAACAATAATTTGAGTAAATGTGCATATAGGGCCATGTTGACATACTTAGCAAATTATGTGCAATCCTGTCAATCACATTACCATTTTTCTTAGGGCTTTTTATCTTCTCAAGTATCATTCTACAATTGCTCTCATGCAGTGAAAGCTGAAACACTGAATTCTGTAGTATTTTAACAACTTCAGTGACATGGAAGATAGTAGTATTGTGGTAAGGAGTTCCATAGTTGCTACATGGGTTAAACTCATTGGAAACTTCTGATCCGGATGATGTACATCCAAAAATACATAAGGAACAATTTTCTGAGTTGGCCACAGCACTTACACACATCTTTCAAGAATCTTTGGACATTTGCAACATCCCAAAGTATTGATCTGTAGCAAATGTATGTCCACCATTCAAAAAAGATGATAGCACAATAGCAATTAATTACTGCCTAATCTCATTCACCAGTAGAATTCTTTGCAAAGAGATTGATTATATTGTCTGTTCTAGCCTCATGAAGCACTTGATAATTTTTCTATCTTATCTAATAAACAACAAGCCTTCAGGAAATTACAAAGCAGTGAGACACAAGTGACAACGGTATTGTGTTATTGATCATTGGGCTAAACATTTAGATAAATGTGACAAAGCTAAGACATTTTATTACACTTTGAAAAAGCTCTTGACACTGTACCCCTTGAGAATTTATTTCATTATGGTATTGCGGTCCACATTCTATGTTAGATAGACTTCTTTTATGCTTCCAAGAATGTGTTGTGGTAAATGGTTCCAAATCTAGTTGGTCCAAAGTACCTTATAGAGTACAGTAGTTGGACCAGTGTTCTTCTCCTTGTACATCAATAAATTGAACTGGAAATTTGCCTCTTTACAGATGACTGTGTATGTTGCACTGGTCGATCAAAACCAAGCAGTATACTAACATATTGCAAAATGACATTAACAAAATAGGATGGTGGACATGAAAATGGGGACTGTGATTCCATCCTAAAAAAATGCAACAGAACGCAAATGTCAAGAACAAAATGTCATATTCATTGAATGGTACTACTTAAGAAAACCTCAATCAAATAAAATATTTAGGAGTGACAATCACTACTGATTTGAAATGGGACCTTCAAATGCAAGAAGTATGCACCAAAGCAAATCATACTTTAGGCCTATTAAGAACGAACTTGTCATCTTACCGACAAAATGCAAGAGAATTTGCTCTCAGGGGTTTAGTTTGACCTATTTTAGAATAAGCTTGTATAGTTTGAGACCCCATTCCCAGATTTTAGAGGATGAAATTGAAAAAATCCAGAAGCAAGCAGCTAGGATTGTTACATCCATTATTTGACTATAGCCATGAAGTATGACCTCAATATTGAATAAGTTGTGTTGGAAACCTTCCACTCTATCAAAAAAAGCAGAAATGTCTGCCTCAGTTTAAATAAACTAAAAACAGCCAGAAGAAATCCAAAATGAATATATACTTATATGATTCAACATACAGCATTTTCTCCAAAACAACCAAAGAAAGGATTTTGTGGCCAAAAATATTAATCATGATTGCTTAATCCTCACAAAATCAAATTGAATACTTCTCAGAATTAATTCAAAAGAAGTTCCTGTAAGGTTGACAGTGTGTGTTGCAAAAATGTAATGATTTTGCTTCAGAATAAGATCAAATTTAGGATCTTTTTAAAGAATGGTCATGAATAACACATATATATGTTTCTAAGACTTTTGAAGTGAACTTGAAATGTTGAACTGAACTAATTGCCTACATTGTTTTGCCAAATTGGTAAATATTCATATTTTGTTTCTCCATGTTACATACTGGTAGTTCATGTTGCTGTAATAATTTAGTGGATGGTACCTAAACCATACAAAGAAGCCAGGGAGGATGCAGAATTATATTCTGAGAGGTTTTCTTTAGGAGAGGTTTTTCAGTTTACTTCATATGGCTAACTTTCATGTTTTTCACTTAAAAGTGTACAATTTTAACAAAGGGGGGAAGCGAAGCTTACCATCTAACAATACCCTTCCCCACACAGTGGGTTTCTATTCTGAAGTTAAGTGTTATGGAGGTGGTGATAGTGGTTGTCAATATCAAGAGGATGATTAACCTCGTAATAGCCTGGATCAAGTGAATAAGAAAAAATATGAAATTAATGGATCGAATAAATGGAGATCTGAGAAGAGATATAGAACAGAACAACATGAGCCACCATGTAAAAAAGTATAACAATTTCATCAGATAAACAAAATAAAATTGTACAAGACACTTGAAGGATGCATGGACTTCACCTAGAAAATAATTACCAAAAGTTATTTGGAAAATGTAATTAGCAGTTCCATTTACACAGATATGGCAAATTTCATCATAAAATCAAGTGAGTGTTTTCAAACTCATTTGTCCAACATGCCTGCATAACCTGATGCATGTCACTCCAGATTCAACACTGGTAGTGGGTTGGGGTTGATTTATCCCTCTGGCTCCCATGTGCTGCTGCCTACAATGACTTCTCTGTCACCTCCAGTCACTTACAGATCATTATCTGCAATATCGTATTTCTTCTTCATCCCTTTTAAAAATAGATAAACATGCAAACAAAATAGTTTGTTGGGTCTTTACTTTTCGCCTCTTGCAAAACTTAGACTGACTAATTTTATGACACAATACATAGAGAAAACACAAAACTCTGCATGGAAACACCCCCACCCTCCACCCCAATTGTTAGCTTAGCCAATCAGGAATTTAGGTTTATTTAATCACCAAAATTAACACATCCTCTCCTGCTTTCTTATTAAACTGATCTCTGCAAAGTTTCAGTGTATAACAAATATTAGGGCAAGTACAAATGCTATTTCTGCAACATTTCAACCTTTGGCATATTTTTTTTCAATAACTGGAACCAGTTCACCTCATCTTGACCAATTTGTCTGGCACAATTATCAGACGGCCCTTACTAAGAATCAGTTATGTCCCCCATCAGACATTTTAAAATACTGTATCTTTAACCCCCTGCCATGGATTTTCTTTAACACATTAACCCCTGGAGGTTTTTGTCATTTTCGCCTGAAATGCGAGTAGGAAACACATTTTGGGGGCTATTTCTGAATACATCCTAATACATCGACCTCCAAGAGATTTCCGGTTAACATAATGCCTAGTTGTGTTAGAAACATCATTTTTCATTGGCGTATCGAGACCACTCTTTATTCCAAATGCCCGTCTTATCCTACTTTTTGCAAAGGTTCACCTATTTGTGTGCAGTTCAGACTGGTCTGCCTTAGATCTGAGACTGAAAAGTCTAAAATCCGGACACAAAATTGGATTCCGACCTCGGTGGCGAATTTTGGGTGGAAAAAAACTCGGGTCCAAAAAATTATGTTTTTCCCTCTGTATTTTGTAGTGCAACTAGAACATCCAGATTATTTGGTATCATTGTAGAGCTATATCTGTCTACCTTTCTATAATACCACTCACTTTAGTGTATCATATATGACCTTGACGCTACAGAGCTTGGAAGTAGGCTACTACCTCCTGCCACATAAATGCGGCGCCAGGGGTTAATAAGTTAATGTCAAATCACATACATCAGTTTAAAATGGCTATGTGTCACCTCGACAGCTGCCAATTTCCCTCCATTATGTGTTCCCAGAACATCTACAAAGTTCACAGTTACATTAAGTAAAAAGTGTATAAGCCATAAAAGAAAAAAATTTGAAGCTTTTTCCTCCTACAGGACAAAATAGCTGCGAGAGATTCTTTAGACCAAAGAGCTTGCCTTTCTGTGTAGTAGCCTGAATTTCTGGAATCATTCCTTAATAATTCTTTAGGTATAATCCAAATCACACCCACTAAGTCTCCTTTATTTACTTTATGTGCAACAACTTTGCTGGGAATTTAAGCAGTATGCTTCATTTAAAACAATGTAACAGCTAATAAAATAAATTTTGTGTATGTAGTGCTGTTAGAAATTGGACAGCATATCTGTGCATCTTGGTACTCTTTTGAGAGGTTTCACTTTTGCAAACATTTAAATGTTATCGCAGAAACTTGTGATGTATTGCACAAGCATACAGAAAAAATGTTAAATTTGATAAAAACTGTTTCAAGCAATTATTCATAGATTTTAGAGATCCCCATTGAAACTGCATGGGTGAGCAAAGCTTCAAGACAAGATAGGTTCAATGTACACCTCCAGCAGTTGGAAAATGGTGGCTCTGGAAGTGCATGTAGTCTCTGCCATTATTTTCCAGCGTTTTTGCACATGCTCCATGACAAAAATAAAGAAAGACAAACAAAGAGTTGTGATGTTAATCATAGATTATTTTCGTAGTCTTAGAACTTATTCACCATTAACTATATCTGCCGCTAAGTACTAATATTAGTGCCCCTACTTAGTAGCTAACTGCTACTATGCATTTTTGCGGTTTTGATGTCCAGCATAGTCACAGCATGATCGTGTATTGATAGAAAATTGGTACTGCCTCCATTCTACATGTATTCTGTTGCTGTGCGACAAGTTGATTCCAGCATAAATGAAGCATAATTATTGTACGCAGTCCGGTACATGTCTTTCAGTATAAATGTCAGTCATTAAGTTTCTTGCCTACCTAAAAGAATGGTATATAAATAATGAAACAGTGAATAATAAATCAAATTTGTGATAGTATGAATTTATAGAATTGTTCTAAAGATTGTTGAGCATTCCAAGGTTTATCTAAACATTTCTCTCCAAGATCTTTGTAATTTGTACAAACATTGCATGATATTCATTAACAACTACTATTAAGATATTTCTCTGAAGCAGTGAACCACTATGGTTGCCTAAGTGGTTAGAGTGTCCACCTCGGATGCGGGAGGTCGCAGATTCAAACCCTGACCGAGTCATACCAAAGACATAAAAATGGTACGAGCAGCTGCCTCGTTTGGTGCTCAGCATTATGAGGTTAGTGTTAGGACTGGTCAGCCTGGTGTCAGGATAATGTGACTGGATGGGGCATGATGCTACATGCCTGCGGCTTGATGCCTCAGTGTTAGACATCACTATAAGCTGCCACACTGCAGACGTCGTAGTGATATGACTGAAAAATTGTTAAAGCTGCGTTAAAAATCAAAATCACACACACTCTCTCATGGATGTGAAAAAGTACTACACATATGTAAAATATTACCTTACATATTTAAAGAAAAAACCATTGAAGTAAATGAAACTCCACTGGATGAACAGAATTGCGGAAATTCACAAGAAATCATTTTCTTATTTGGACAGCAAATGATTACATATGAATGTTTAGGTGGAAATTTCAGACTGACTTTTAGACATTTTTTGTTGTAAATGCCTTCTAGGGAATTAAGTATGATGAGGGGGTTATCAGTGGATTAAGTTGATTCTTTAGATTTATTACAGTGTATTGTACAAAGAATGGCCAGGGGAAACAGCTCCTACAATTCAATTCAGTTGAGTTGATTATCCCATCTCCAAATGCCCATAACAAGTATATAGTGCAAAACTTTGCCATTTGATAAATATGGGCAAAACAAAACTGGAGCTTTTTTTTACACTCTAAACCAGTAAACTCAATGTACCATAATTCCGGACACTTTTAAAATTCATATTGTAAACTTTAATACACAGATTTTTACTGCAGCTATTATATGTGAAATTTAGTTACTTCTTTGTAATTCAAACTTAGCTGTAATTGATCAGAACAGTACAGTTGTACATAACTTAATTGGTTAACAATTAAGAAAGAAAATAACAAAAATTAAAATTACTACAAAGCTGAAGATGAGAAAACAAGAAACAGCATTAAATATACCCTATACATATAAAATATATAAAAATGGATCTACATCAAAATGTGGATTAACAATACTGTGTGCAGTGTTCATGTCTTACATTTACGACTCTTGAGAATATACAGTAGAACTTTGAAAATTGAAGTGTTTTAGGTCATTATGAGTTATTTGAGGTCCAAGACAATGCTTATAGTGGGACTGAATTCGATTTCTTCAAATACATTACCCAATCATAATACCTTAGGTCTCTAGCGCTTATATAACTGCTGATATATGTGTAATGCCATTACTAGCAGGTACATATTAGTGAGTTTCTCTTCCAAGGGATTTGTAGCATCTGGATGCCAACTTCATTGTTTTTACTTGTACAGGCAGTCTGTGGGCTTTTTTCCCTACAAGCAATTGCCTCGTTTTGGATATGGTCGCACCTACTTTGTAAGTAGGTATAATGGTGCCTCAGTCGTGTCTCGTTGATGAATGTTTCTATGGGTGACACTTCTATCATTTTTATCCGTATAAGCATTCAATCATATTTAAAGAGCACTTCATCACGCCTATGCAACTTCACAAGATACGTTCATGCTACAATGTTTATGTGTGCAGGTTTTTATCCCCTTAAGAAACTTCTTATATATGTATAATTATTCCGTCATTTCTGGTACACACATGAGTTTGCTTTACCACGGCGTCCTTAGCCTTGGAACATCATGCTTCAATGATTGTACTCGTATATACCGACCTTGACCTTCCCTACAGGTAGCATTGTAATTGAGATCATCTGATGTCACTTTTTTTTCAGGTAACCATCATTTGGCATAGCTCTGTGCCCACACTCTGTTCCAACATCACATATGCAGGCCCACAGATTTTTACTTCTCCTCCTTTCAGGTGGTATTGTCATTATATTTTACCTGTATGCTTGCTTTATTAGACTGTCTGTTATCAATTTCTGGATGAACTTTTTAAGATTTAGTTCTGCATGGAAAAGACAGGTGCAGGGCTACAGTTCTATACATTTTGGTCTATTTGTCTTACAGATTAGAACTATGGGCAAAGTGCAAAACACACAGCTCAGGACAAAGACATTATCAGTCTGCTTGCTGACCTTTCCTCAGTATGAAATTTCTGGCAGACAAGGGAGATAAATCTACTTACCCTTCAGCCACGAAACGCTGGACATTGACACACTCTGAAACAGCTCCAGCACCCAGGTCACCACGACAGGACCCAGCATTTTTGGCAACTCCCTCTACCTTGCATCCTCAGGGTTTGACTTGATTCCTATTGCAGAACAGCGAGGGACAGAGCTAACAAACAGCCAAGTTCCCTCTCACTCAACAGACATACGGACAGATTACATAGATCAAACATCCCATAACCCATCCCAGCTGATGATCCTAATGATATCCTCCCCACACGGATGGCCAATTTATATTGCGACTGGCCTATGTCATATGCTAGGGATCACGAAGGGCCAAAACATCAATGTTACAGGTTCAGTCACTAACAGCCGGCTTCCAGTACGTCGATCCTGACTTTTGCAGATATGTGCAGGGATTAGTCTAACCTTAATACCACCTCAAGACACTTATTCGGCATGATGCCACAAATAGTATCTCACGCTTAAACAGATGTTGCTTCGCAATTTCTCAACACTCTGCCACGAGAAGAGACTCTTTGCTCAGTGACTGTCTCGATGTCATGGTTTCTAATCCAGGGTTTAGTTAGCGACAGACCTCATCACTCTTCACCAGCTAAGTCTCAAGCATTACAGGTGACCTTAGCCTCACCGCATGCAACCAAGATGATGTTGCTTGTTCTCCAGTGCTGTCATCTATTCTACACTATCTGATGGCACCAGAAGATTCAGCCTTCCAAGTCTCTATTGAGGACATTTTGTCCTCCTCCTCCCACTCCATCAGCAACCTGGACCAGAGTTCCAACATCTGTTGATCTGACAACGGAAAGGAAGAGTCCGACTTAAGTTACTTCTGCAGTCTGGGATAGTTAAAGACGTTCTGACCCGCCTTCATCATCAGTTCATCGGCAGTTCTATCTTTGCCACTTTCATATTTATGGCTATCTTCCAACAGACGGAACATAGCTTATCTTCTCCCACCTTGAATACCTAATAGCATGCATGGGAGTCGGTCTCAAGAAAGGCCAGAGTACTGAATAGAGCCGCTCAATACACTTTGCCCAATTCCGTAACCGAAGCTACAGATGTACAATTGGCAGAACACAACTTAATGATCTCTGCCTGCACTTTCCTGAAGGACCACCATAAGGCCAAGCTAAGAGCACAGCCTCTATCACCTAACCTTCTGTTTCACAGCCAGATTGAAGAAGTCCGCAAACAAGCCAGTCAGGAGACCAATTTCTCTCCCTCCCACAACCACATCTTCAATACAGGGATAGTACGGGAAGTCAACAAAAGGACACAAGGGCCACTTGTAGGACACGAACCGCTGAAACAGTCCTATCAAAGCTTCACTGAGCAAAAAAACCAGTTCTCGCGTACCAAAGCAGATATAGCACTGAGAGGTTCCTATCATTCTTGGTCCCAAAGGGAAACGGCACTTTGCATCTGGTCATTGATCTACACGCCCTCAATCAATTCATCCACACCCCTTGGTTCTCAGTGGAAACACCACAGTGCATTTTGAATGCCATCCATGAGGGAGACTTCGCTATCAGTGTGGACTTAAATGTCGCATACCTTCATGTCTCTATTCACAAGGCTTCAGGACATTCCTGCAGTTGGCCTACAACATCATATACCAATTCAGGGCACTCCCATTTGGACTCAGCATTGGTCCCTGGGTTTTCACTCGTCTGATGAATCGAGTAATGGTGCATGTCCGGGCCATTTCTATGGCAGCAACATCAAGTTATGTGGATGACATCCAGCAGA
Source organism: Megalonaias nervosa (assembly GCA_016617855.1). Classification (NCBI taxonomy): domain Eukaryota; kingdom Metazoa; phylum Mollusca; class Bivalvia; order Unionida; family Unionidae; genus Megalonaias; species Megalonaias nervosa. Next base: position 23,952 of record JAECUM010090958.1, read on the forward strand.
AACATCAGTGAGTTAGATCTGGCAGAGATGATATCCCTTGTTACCAATCTCGACTTCTCATAAACAAGGAAAGATCCAACCTAGTACCATCTCAACAGTTTGTTCACCTAGGTATGGAGTTCAGTACACAAAAATATTTCATCTCCCTCGTGATTGGGCATTGAAATCCGAACCATGGTAGCACCTTTACTTTTGATGAATTCTATCTGCACGGGAATTTCTTTGCCTACTATGCTTGCTCAACACAGCAGCGGACCTCGGGATCCTGCCCATTGTAAATGATTCTTCTGCCCGAAGAGAGGCCTAAAGTTTGCCCACTGGTCCATCCTCTCACCATCTGCACATAATGGTGGCACCATCTGCAGAATTGGGGCAACATAACTTGGCTCACAGCAAGTAAACATCTACCAGCAGAACCGCCTGAGATTACAGTCAGTGCCGATACAAGTACAGAAGGCTGGGGAGCTCACCTACTACCATCCTTTTGGGAAGCCAGCGGTGCATGCCTTCACTGGGAACGACATCTTCATATCAATAAATTCTGGAGATGACTTCCTTTGTGAAAGCCTTTCACTGGTGGCAGGAATATTTGCATGGCAAGTGAGTTCTCATTCTGTCCGACAATTCTACAGTGGTGACTTATCTCAAAGGACAAGGAGGATCCATATCCTACAGTGGTGACTTATCTCAAATGACAAGGAGGAAGCAGGTCATAAGACCTTTGCATCCTGATGTGGTATTTTCTGAAGTGGTGTTGTCAACAACAAATCCACGTACAAGTTCTCTTCATTCTATACACTCAGCCACTCTCAAGTGTCATAGATCATCATCCAGTGTCTCACCAATTGTATGCTGATGACACCCAAATATACAAATCTAGCCATCCAGCTGAAGTTGAAGCTACCATCCAAGGCGTAGAGAGGTGCATTTCCGATGTGAAATCATGGATGACAGGTAACAAGCTGCAGATGAATGATGATAAAACTGAAGCCATCCTGATTACAACACAAAGACTTTCTCATTCACATCCTTTACCTCAGACAATAAATATCAGCAACACCAACATTAAATTCACACAGTCAGTACGAAACCTCGGTGTCACTCTCGACAGTACTCTCTCGTTGCACCAACATGTCATGAACATATAAGGCTGCATATCTTGAGCTGAGACGAATCAGCTCCATTCGCAAGTATCTTTCAGTTGATGCCACTAAAACACTTGTGTGTTCCTTAGTACTTTCAAGACTGGACTATTGTAACTCAATTCTGTCTGGTTCGTCTCAATATCTACTTCAGAAACTTCAAAAAGTTCAAAATACAGCTGCTCGGATCATCCTTAGAGTACCACGATCAGAGCACGCCTCTCCCCTGCTCTGTACCCTACACTGGCTATCCATACGATCCAGAATTAAACACAAAATTTGTTCTCTGTGCTACGTTTCACTGACGGGCTCCAGTCCAACATACCTATCTGACTTCACCCATGTGTACACACCTGCAAGATGCTTACGCTCCTCTTCTGACACTCGTATTCTCATTATTCCCACTATGAAGATGAAATCATATGGACAACGCCCTTTTGCATACCAGGGCCCAGCAATGTGGAACGAATTGCCCACTGCTCTTAGACACAAAGACACAGTGATCTCATTCAAGAGCGCTCTTAAAACTCACCTATTTCAACTGCAAGAACAGACTTAAAGACCTAATAATGTATCCTTGCCTTAAATATTTACAGCATATTTTCTGTTTTTACTTTCGTGGTGTTTGTTTTTAATTTTGTAATCATATCATTATATATGTTTTTTAAGTGTTGTCAAATGTTGTAAAGCGCTTAGAGCTTCTAAAGATTAGGCGCTATACAAAGTCCTCATTATTATTATTATTATTATTATTATATTCCAGGACTCCTAGCTTATGCCGAAGATTTGTCCTGGAACAGTTAACTAATACAGACAGAATGATCTTTTCATCCCTTGGTTTTCATTCAGATATGTAGCCAATGGGACCACCATTGGTGGACCTGTTTGCGAAAAGGTGGAATACCAACTCCCAACCTTTGTTATCTCCTGCTCCAGATTCAAAGACAGGGCAGTCAACGCTCTCTCGATAGGTTGGAAATGGCATGGATGTATATGAATACCCTCCAACACCTCTGATTCCAAAAGTGATACAGAAAGCAAGAGACTCAGAATGTCACCTTATCCTCATTGCACTACTCGGATGGGAGAAATCGTGGATCAACAACCTCATCAATCTCACAACAGGAACTCCTTGAAAATTTCGGATTTTCCCTCATCTACTCTAACAACAACAATGGCATTTGTTTCATTCCCACTCAGATCTATGGACCTGCACATCTGGATCATATGAAACAGGCCCTCAGAAATAAACAATTCTCAACCAGTCGTAGAGAGAATTGCTCTAGCAAGAAGGTCCTCCACACTGAAACACACGAAGGCAAATGGCACGTTTTCATCCAGTGGTGCAAAAACGAACACATCTTACCTCTCAGGCATCTCTACCGCAAATAGCTAACTTTCTCTGACTCTTCGTAGGGAGAAAGTTCACACAGAGTATGATAAAAGGTTCCCACTCCACAATCACTGACACCTTTCATCATCACAGAAGAGAGGATCTTGGAGAAAACAAGGACTTATTCAACCTACTCTCTAACTTTGAGTATACATGACCATAAAAGTTTGCCTTATGCCCAATGTGGAACTTATCTTGGGTATTAAATGGCTGAACAAAATATATTTGAACCACTTTCAAGGGCATCTCTGGTGCACCTTTCATGGAACCCATGCTTCATCATGGTGTTTGCAAATACACACCCTATCAACAAACCCAAATGAGGTGCAGTTCCAGCAAGCCTGGTCAGTCTTATTCATGATGGCATTCTCTTTCAATGCCAGGAACCGGATTCCTTCCACGGGTAACCAGACTTTCATCATGAAGCCTCTGTCTAGTTTGGACACATCAGCTGAAGGTTACCTACAAGACCCAGTTCGGGCTTTCAGGTGGTACTGTAATAGAACAGAGCCATTGTGTTGAGGGAGATCATAACACTCTTTACCTCTCAAGACAGGACAAGAGGATATATCAATGCAGACTACTTCATCTTGGATTAAGTGGGTTATCTGCTCAGTATACAGGGGAATAACCCCAACTCAAATGAACTTATTCCGCATTTCGGCTCACAAGGTTAGAGCAGTTGCCCCCAGTCTAGCATTCGACCAGAACTGTTCGCTAACCGACATCATTCAGGCTGTGGGATGGAGATTGGAGTGCACTTTCTGTAGCTTTTATCTCTGAGATCTGTCATCCCAGAGGGATTTTTAATTTTTTTCCCTATTTGAAGCTGCGTCCCAGCAGATGGAGCCCCCTCCAGTCAGGTTACCTAGAAACTGTCTCATATACCTTAGGGAACCAGAGATGGTATTTCCATAGTAAGGTACCTCCCTCCATCTGTTACCTATTCCCTTAGGTATTATGATTGGGTAATATAGTTGAAGAAGCCAATTTTTCCTAGTAAAATATGTTTCTTCGAAAATACTTACCCAATCATAATACACATACACCATCCAGGCCTCCCCACAGTTACATCCATTGAGAGCATGTCTTCTGTTCCAGTAGTAACGGATGTGTTCATAGGCTTTGCCGCCAAGTCTTATACCTAAGGGGAGATAACTGTCAGACTGCCACATAGATCAGCAGATAACTTTTAGCTCCCTTTACCTAAAAGTAGTATTGGGGAGGGCTGTATTTGCGAGGAAGTAGTAGTTCTCCTAAGGTATAATGATTGGATAAGTATTCTTGAAGAAACATTTTACTTGAAAAAATTGGTTTCTTAATTCAAATGGATGCAGATATGTAAACGATTTTAAAGAATTCCTAATAGCTCATTTTTATTGGAAATTCTATTAAAAAAATAATTTGTCTTTTTAAAAGATCCTGCATAAGTCAAGAAATTTAAAAAGGACAAAGTTTCTAGGTCATTTTTGTTCATTTTCATATCATTGTAACTTCTATATAGAGTGTACATACTGCAAAAGAACATATTTTGTGATTCATTTATCCATCTAGAGATAGGTTTGACTGTAAAGGATCTTGTATTTTCAGATATTTGTTTTCATTTTCAGAATCAGGTGTGCATACAAATCCAGAATAACATCTCAGTTTAGTCTATGAAGGAATGGGGAATAATAACATTACCAGTAGACTTCAATCTGTCTTTGAACCTGAGGGAAGAGTTGGAGGAATAAAATACAATAACTTTAGATTTCAACCTATCAGTGAATATGTGCATGGAATTGAAGGAAGAAGCCACAGAATTCAAAATGTCTCACTAGATAGACAAAGGATTGACACCACCTTATTAGGTCGGTATATCTCAGACTGTAAGCAAGAAATAGAAAGAAACTACAGTACCTACTTTTCACAAATTACAACAGGAGTTAGAGGAAGAAACCAATTTTCAGAATATAAGCACAAATATAAACAAAGAGGAAGAAGGCAGTATCATTGTGATAATAATTCAGCACCTAAAACTGAAACCAGTGAATCGCATCCTTTCCATGAGGATTATGTCTGTAGAAGTTGCAAAGGTTGCAAGTTGGTTACAAATAGGAACAAATTTGTTCGTGGAGAGATTTTTGATTCTCAGATATTCAGTGATGATTATAAGGGAAAGGAAAATCATGATCTACATTCAAAAAATACAAGACCAAAGTTCAGACCAGATAAAGAAATAGATTCTGCTGAAAATACTAAGAGAAAGTTAAGGGTAAAATCATGCACAGATTATGTAATTCCTAGAATGCACATAGCTGAAGATGATGTCACTGATGAGATCTTAAAAAGAGTAAACAGGTCAATTAACTTGCAACAATCATATCAAGATAGCTGCTCTTTTCAGAGAAAAAGAAATGCATTACAAAATGAAGAGTATAAAATCAGTGTTTCATATTTTGGAAGTATTGGCGATATGGAATTGCCTCACCAAGTAAGTATATCGGATATTTCTGATAATGAGCCAGAGTTTGAGTTCTCCAATGAGTTTGACATTTGCCAGAAAAGTTTTGTCTCACGCTGTGATGCTTTATTTCAAAATCTATCAGGGTTAGAAATGGGAAAAGGCTCTCAGGAAAATATCAGTTGCATAGAATCGGATGATTGTTGTCTCAGCTATTGCATAAGTGATACGTCGGATGATGATACTTGCACTAGATGCGTGACTATAATACCACATAGTAATATGGTCAATTCTGAAAGTGCTGATTCATCATTTCATAACCATTCCTGTATCAATCAGTCTAGAGGAAGTGTTGAAGGTTTTGTTTTAAAAGGAAGTAGACAAGAATATTTTTATGTGGAATCAGCAGGTGAAAATTCAGATAATAAATTCAGGAATAATAAGTATGCATTCAGTGTAGAAGATGGAAGTGTAACTAAACCAGAACCATTCGGCGAAACTTTGATCGATACATCTTTTATAAACCACATTTTATTTAATACTGAAAGGGATACAGTATCAGAAGAAAACAGAGAAAGGTCACCAATTAGTGAATTAACAAATGAATGTCAGTATGGTGATAGTTGTACTGCTTGTTGTGCATCTGATGTTTGTATCCCAGAGAGTTTCGAGAATTCTGACTATGATGCTGGTGGCAGTAGACAAGTAATTCCTTTTGTATGGAGATCTAAGGGCCCAGTATATGTAAACCTTGAATCATTAGATGAAAGCATAAGTCCTCACAAATCTGATTTCTCTGAAGAGAAAGAAAAGAAATCACATACTTGTAACAGTTTGGTTAAGCTACAGTTTTTGGACAGTACCATGGTTCAAGCATGTTCCAGCAACCACTGCGAGGTGAGCGATCCACAATGTGATGAAAATAGAGGGTTACATATATTAAAGGTGTTTTCATGCATTAAAAGCAGCTCGTTGACTGATTTATGTGTTTCTGAAAGAGATATTGATTTAAGACTCCAATGCCATTACCCAAAAATAGGAGTTATATATGTCACTAGAGACGCATCTGCAAAGCAAAGCAAAGGTAGCCATGAAACTGAAAGGTTACATTCTGTAAGTATGCAGCCCCAGGTTCATGCCATCTCTTTGACTGAATTTGGTGTTGATAACAGAGACACTGGCTCTACTCTTGGATTGACATTTGAATCAGTTGGAAGAGAAATGTCAACTTGGCAAAGAAGGAATTACATACGTCAAGCCTTGGCTAGATTGTCATCAGGTACAGGAAATCCCTTCAAGCAGAATGTGAATCTCAAATGGTTACTTGATTGGCATTTGGTCTCACTGGAGTCTGTTAAGAAATTTCAGCAAAATATGAAATATGGGTTAAGTCCTGCTAGTTCAAAAGATTATTGGAAGCATATTGGCACTGATTCATCTCCCAGTGTGGAGGAAAGCATGGCTGTAGAATGGATGCGATTGCAGACATTCCAGAACTATCCTTCTGCAGCCCATGGCAGTCCTAGCCGTATTGCCAGAGAAGGCTTCTTTTATACAGGACAGGGGAAACAGACCAGATGCTTTTCCTGTGGGGTCACACACGGTGAATGGAATTATTTTGACCATCCACGTGAAGTCCACTGGAGATTGTCTCCCAATTGCCCTCATTTGAATGGGAGGCAGGAAAGATATTCAAATATCCCCATTAGTTATGAAGGAAGTAGGTATATTGGTGGTGGAGATGGGGACTCAATACCACCCCCATCTCTCCTAGTTGTTCCATCCAATGGGTCTGGCACAAGGACAGGTGGAAGTATTGCTGAAGGAAGTAGGTCTGAATCCAGAGAAGGGACACAAGCCTCCAATACTTTAGACAGGGATGACATTATAAGGGTAAGTCCTGTCCCCACCCCAGTATGTTTTTGGATTGATGTATATCTTCGCAGTTTAAGTTAGTTGCTTTCATAGTGATAAACTGAATTTGAAAAGAAAAATATAATTGTATTTTTATTTTCACATCATTTGGTCTGTATTTTGTTTGTGATGCATGATAGTATAAGGTCTTTCCATCTTAAATGGGGACATAACTGTGATATTTTTCCAAATTAGTTGCTTCCCCAATTATAACAATAACCAAATACTTCAAGGTTACTAAAGCTTTTGTAAAGTAATGTTTTGACCGTAGTTTTCTTAACTTGTGTAGAGATGGGATTTGATTATTGGATAATATGCCATTCAGTTACAAGTATTTACATGGATCAGGGTTTTTTTCCCCCTCATTTTGACATATTTGTCATTTTATTTGTCAGATAATTTCAATTAATGATGATAAAAATGACATTCTGAGTTGTTAATTAACAGTAATAACTCAGTACCTATTTTCAGTATTTTTGTTTGTCAATTGAATTTTGTTCATTCCATTAGATTAGTTATTTGGCTTATTCTATGTACAAACATACACGCTATAGTTTTCAGTCATTTGTAAATATAAAATGCACCTAGACAATAGTATTTACTTATATTTACATGGAACTGTAATTTATTTTATTGAAATATATAAAAAGCAACAAAGGGCATGGATGCATGTACTATTTGTGTTTTGAATATGTAGCATTATGTCTGTTCTGTTAAGAGTGGTACTGAAAGCAAGCAGAAACACTTTGGTATTTAGCACTGTTAGACTACATGCCTTATGCATTTGGATGGATGATACCTTTTGATTATTGGAGAATCAGGTCAGAGGTCAAGGTCACATTAACTGAGACAAATCAGGAGCAAAATCAATGGCTTGCCATAACAAGTTCCATGTGTTTTTCCTTTTTTATTTCATATTTGCCCATATGTCTCTCTCCTCCACCCCCTTCATACTTACTGTCATGTGTGACTTGCACTTAGACCACACTTGAAACCTACAGTTTTTGGAATATAAAGGTAAATGGTCAAGGCATGGTCACAAGGAAATAATTTCATGAAAATGATTTGAATTTTGAACTATATACATACACAAAAACTTTTTGATTGGCTTTCTTTTTATGGCAGAGAAGTATGCTGTAATGTTAGGGTCGTAAGTTCCAAGATCTTCGTCACTGACATGACAAGAAGGAAAGGTTTTTCTTTATGATAAGTTTTTTCAACACCAACAAATTTCATGATTAGGGCAAGCAAGGAACCTATTACTTTCGGTATTATAAGGTGAAGGCGAAGGTCAAATTGACCCAAAGATGAAATACATAGGTATGTCAACATGGTAACTTGAGTTGTCTTTAGCAGCCTTCATTAGTTGCTTGAATTTGGATGAAGACAGTAAACTTTTTATATTGGGGTTCAGAAGAATAGATCAAGATATCTCCCTCTCACAAGATGGAAAATGATTTTTTGCACTATTTTTGTTCCACAACATGTTTTCCATGTTAGTTTTAATTTTTTTAAATGTATCTTCACCAAATCCCACATATATGCCTTGGTCTTTGATTTTGAGGTCTAACAATCAAAGTTAAAGCAAAATGGTTTCCTCTTGAGTTCTGTTAGACATATATTCACCACAGTTCACAGGCAGGTTGCCCCAAAAGTTGCATTGAAGCCTGATAATTTCAGATCCATTGGTGCAGCTTAAAGTTGCTGTGATGGAAATAAGATGGCTGGGCTCATTTTGTGTAAGCATGTTGAGATATAGCAGTCACATTTCTGGTAGCTGTGGCAATGGTGTCATTGTCAACAATGTTAACACTTTGTATTAAAGCTTTTGAAAGTCAGTACTGACAAGCATACATATGCAAGTCAGAAACTGGGTTCTGCAAAATTGTTTTAGCAATACTTTAGAACAGGCTTGTCCAACATATTGCCTGTGGGCCAAATCCGGCCTGCCAAAAGTTTCTATCAGATCTGCCAACCTCTCATCACTTTTGTCAGCTGGTAGTAGAAAACTTATGCCATGTTTATAAACAGACCTGTGAGTGAGAAAAAAAATTGCAATGTGGCTCCTCACATGAAAAAGTTGGACAACCCTGCTTTTGAAAATAAAATTAGGTCTGTTTTTTTAAATGAACTTCACGTAGTAGTAGGTACATAAGTCACAAAGCTCATCTGTTAGCCCTGTCTTTGTATCTGGCCTTGTATCTTTGGCTAAAGTTTTGAAACAGCTGTATTTTCCGGTTGTTACAAAGGGATTGCCTTTGGACTTGACTAATTTATTTGATGACAAGGAAAATACTTATTTATGGCGGCAAAACTGTAAACTGTATAGACATTTGTCTTGCCTGTGACAGTGACAGCAGCATTATCATAGTCAAGAATGTTGAGGCTGCTAACATTCAACATTTCTTGTTCCACAAAATACTTTTTAATATATATCTGGGGTGGATTGTTCAAAGCTTGTTTCCTCTGCTGGAACAAGTCTCTTAGAGATACCAGTTCCAATAAAAACATTGAATAGCTTGTCTTTATATTTTCTGTTTTATCAGTTTGCCATTGTGGTGGACAAAATTAGTGAAATTTGCTGTAGCTAGTAAACCATTATGGGAGGTAATGATTTTAACCATTATTCAGTATTGATGTGTCTTGCAGCAACATCAGAATACGAGAGCAGGCGAGACTTCCCTTGTACAGTCCCATCCAGTAGAGGAATCAGCACAGTCTGAAGTAGACAACAAGCCCAAGTTTCCAGAAAATGTCTCATTGCCCAGTCGGATTGCGACTTTTAGTCATGGCTGGCCTCCATATCTGGATCAGACTCCTCAGCAAATGTCAGAAGCAGGATTCTTTTTCACTGGTGATTTAAATTTGACTTTCATTGGATGATATTGCTGGCAAAGCATAAAATAGACATGGGTGTCAGTTTTTTTATGCCATTTTGTGGCATGTAAAGTAATGAAATTGATGTGTGGATTGATCTTGATGAACGTGCTCCACTCATTACTAGCAAAGTACATGTAGGTCACAGTGACATATTAGACAAGTAATTTCATTTAGCTCTGTTGCTGTGACACTGGTGTACTTACAGTTATGAAACTTTATAAGGCTACTTTTTGTCAAAAATTACGAATTCCTTTAAAACGTAGACCATAGTGACCAACTTATATGCTTGAATCACTTGGTCTTAAGGCCAGTTGAGTTTATAGTATGTTCCAGCATCCATCACGTATTGCCCATTTTCAGATATACTATATTAAACTAGACATGGCCTGTTGTCCTGGGTTACTGAACAACAAATCAATTTTTCTGTCCCAGCTACACAACACAATGATCACACTAAAATGCACTTGTCCCTCTTTAACTCGCACACAATGGGGTCCAAAAACATAGACCACACTATAAGTGAGGGCGCAAGTTAGGACATCCCAAAAATTCCACTAGACATCCAGAAAACTACGGTGGTGGGGATGGGGGTGGGAACTGGGCCCTTTAATGACTGAATCCATGTTTCGTAATCATGTCAAGAATAATTGTCAATAAAAGGCTTTTTCTAATGAAGTTGTTCATTATTCTGTATAAAATAACATTTTTATTATCAAAACATCCAGCATCTGAAAGATTGTTAACACTATTCCAACTGGTTTCAAGAACCATCACATGTACATGAAAGGGAAGTAAAAGATAGAACTAAAACACAAATTTCACTTGATAAAAAATTATTTCATTGATATTTATTTATTAAAGTATTGCCTCCTCTAGGCATAAGTGACATTTTCATCAAAATTTCCTTGAATATCATTAATTACCGTGTACTAAGAATGTTATTTGTAAAGAAAATGTAACAAATTATATGACTTCTTATTAAAAGTTGATAACTACATAATGTTGATTAAAATTTCCAGGTCTTCTCTACCATTTTCAACAATAGAATGAGTGATATATCAAAATTTCAGTTACCAATTTGGATTGCGATTTTCTTTAAGTTCAACAAATAGGAATCAATTTTTGGGTATTTTCTGGTTAATAAAAATGGGATCCGCACCTGGCCCATTGTTATAAGTGGGTTCGTGAGTTATCAGTGCACAAATTATCAAGAGAGTGGTGGAAAATGAATTACGGCCATCAGTAAGGATGCTCAGATAATAGACAAAATGTCATGATCTCAAGTGTTGCTTGAAACAATACGATGGCTACTAATTTCTAATCTTGGTTTTAGATTCTGATTGTTTTCTGCATTTATAGCATGTGTATTATCGGCTTTGTTGCAAATGAAATATCAGTAAAATTTATTTTACTCTTTAAATTTGCTTAAATTCTATGTTCGCTAATATTTTGTGATTGACAGTGTATAGACTATGTATACAGCATTGCTGCTGAATTAATTTTTCATGTAAAATTGTATTTTACAGGTAATCAAGACTACACTAGATGCTACCAGTGTGGTGGTGGTCTTCGAAATTGGGAGCCAGGTGATAATCCCTGGATAGAACACTGCAGATGGTATCCAACATGTCCTCATATTCAAAAAGGCAAAGGCCAGAGATTTGTCAATGCTGTACTAAAAAAACAGGCTGAACTGGTATGACAGCACATATATCTTATAAACTGGTATGACAGCACATATATCTTATAAACTGGTATGACAGCACATATATCTTATAAACTGGTATGACAGCACATATATCTTATATAGATTGCAAATAGAATTTAACAAGAAAAATGGATCGTCTTTTCTTAGTTACTCAGCCACTGTCAGTGTTTTCTCCTGCTTTCCAAGAAAAGGGGCACCCTGGTTTGAGTTTATAGGGCCCTTTGCACTTTAAAGGGGCACTGCCAGTTATTTGATTACTTTTTACTTGCTTATTACATCACAACAGTTGTGCATATTTACATGTAGTTCCTTTAAATTACTGTAGTAAATTCTGTTTAAATAACTGTTCAAATTGGGTTCCATTCCAGAGTTTTGCATTTTTTGCAGGCTTCAGTATTTAAAGAAAATGTATCCCCCTGACTTTCCCCTACTGGTAATTATTGTTATAAAAACAAGAAATGTATACAGCCTAGAGGATGCTTAAAGAACGTAAAATGTTTCTTAATATATATATCTGATTGGTAGGATGATTTGGGTTTGAGAGTGTAGGATGATTTGGGTTTGAGAGTGCACAGCTAAACCTTACTTCTGACATGCATTTCATAGATTGCTAGCTGTGTTTTCACTTATTGAACTTAAGAAATAAGCTCTGCATAAAAAATAGGCTGATAACATGTTTTAGTTGTTAGCTTATGTGATGGCCTATTGTCCTTCGTCCATCATCCTTCTGTTAACACAAGTTTGTTATCACTACTGCTCCAAAACTACTGGGAGGATTGAAATAAAATTTTGCACAAAAACTCATCACAAGCTCCAGTTGAACCTACTATAGTTTGGTGTGTATAACGCACACCTTGTAAACCAAATTTTCTTATTTTCATGATAGAGTGTATGTTTTATGAAGAACCAAAACAAAAGTGTGTTTCATCTTTAGTTAATGTTTTCATTCGGCAAATACTGGCTGATGATATCAATGATGGAAATTTATTTTTAAAGCTTTATCAGATTATTGGAGTTGGAAAAGTGTTAAAAGTGAGAATATTAGCTGATGCGCCTTGCTGAAATTGAGTTTTGAATCAAGTGGGTTAGGCATGTAATCAGAACTGGAAGATGCATTGTCAACATGACTTAAGTAGCACATATAGTTAGTGATGTCATTTTGAAGATTTGAAAGATTTGAAAATATTACAATGCAAATGTATGTCAAACTTTTTACCAAGATCGGCAGACCATATAACAAATTCATAACTTTTCAAACACTAAATATGTAATTTTAATAGATCTGATCACCAGCTTAAGGGTTGGATGACATCCATAGGGTGGTAGTCGCATGGTTTCATGTGGTTGATGACATTGGCCATAAAAACCAGTAAAGTGATGAGGTGTACGATGATGAGTGGCATCACTTTCGCATCCGTTGGGTTTGACACGCACAGCATCACTTTCCATGATAGGTATGGTAGTAGGAGTAATGTTCCCATGATGTGGTACTGAATCGCTAAGGTCACAGCGTTCAGCATCCCTGGCATCACAAGGCACAACATCGCACTCCACTTGAGATTCACTGAACTTGAATGGTGTTTGTTAGGATTCATCTTTCTCGCTTGGTATTGGTAGTTACAATAAACTATCGGTCTTGGACGTTTTCCCTTTTTATATGCTGGCCAATATCGATGTGCCTGTACGGTAATGTGAAGTGATTGGGGAGGTCGCATTCGGTTATGGTACATGATTTGATATAGTTTTTCTGAGGGTCGACTGACGATTTTGGTGTGTGGCTAAACGTACAATCTTGTGAGGTTGGTAGGTGGTCACTTTAAAATCTCGATCCTCTCCAGACTGCAAGGCTTCTTTCAAGACCCTAAAGTTCACCACTTGACTGGTGTGATAACTGAGAGTCAATCCTTTGACTTTACACTTGGTGTGCACTTCTCCTTGGGGGTCCGGGTATTCGTAGTTGGAACTTTTGGGACCGCCACTAGCAAAACTTAGAATCTTGTCGTTGGGGTGCTCGTCTGTCCAGGCTCCTAAATGGTTTCCCTCAATGACAGGGTGACAGTGACCCAGGCGATCAATGTAGATGCAACTGTCCATGTCAAAATACAGCACACGATCTCCTACTTGGTGTGAGGCTTCGTACAGTTTTAAATGAGCATGGGCTGTTACGTAGGCTGCAATGATGACATTTCCAAATTCGTCACCCTGTACAAAGTCCAGTTCTTTCTTGTGATTGACTAGGATCAAGCCTTCATGAAGGACGTCCACATGTTTCATGTATTTGGTTTTGTCGTGAATCATCTGGAAGAAGCGGGAAGGTTCTGTCAAGTACTTTGTCTTGGGTAAACACGGTCGTTGTGCCATTTTACCCCACAAACAATTCAACATCACTTTGGCAAACAATCGCCTTCCTTCATATTTCTCGACATGGTCTAAAGTGATGCCTTCCTGCTCCCAGTATTTCTCTTTGAATTTCTTTTGGTCTTCAGGAGCGTGACACCAGGAAGGATAGCCACTGGCTTGTTTCAATTTCAAAAAGGCATCCACGTAGTCTGCAAAAATGCCTTTCTGAGTTTGGTCACCCTTGTGGTATTTTCTGTCTTGGGAAAGTGGTAAATTTCGTACACTTCTAACAATTGGTATCCCAGGTCCATAGCTTTAAACAATTCCATGCTGACCCACGTTCCCATCAAGGCACGTTCTTCCTGGGTGTGCTGACAAGGTTGGTCTTGGTTGCACGTTTCGGCACAGGTACGGCACAAGGGAAACATCAGTTTTCCTTGCAATGGTGATGTAAAATGGGATGGTACAAGCCCGTGGGAGGCAAGACTTTACATTTAATCAAGCCTTTGTATTGTCAAATGTTGTCCATGTCAGTGTGTTCCATCAGCAATTGCGGGTGCCCTGCGGGAAAGTGACAATATTTGCACACGTAGGGATACAAGGAACACACATCCAGGTATTTGATTTCTTCTCCTTTCTCCTCATCGGCATGGTACAGCAAACAGGTGGCATTCGTCCGTCGTCTGTACAAGCTGTCCCGCAGGTTCAGAGGGTCCACCCACTTGTAACTTTCCATGATGCGTTTAAACTCGGGATCGGTTTTCAATCAGTGATTGTACTCGTGTTCCCACAATTCCACCACTTGGTATCCTTGCTGTTCTAACTTCATGCGCCATTGACAAGTGGCCTGGTACAAGTCTTCCATGGTACGTTGTAGAAACTGATTTTTTGTGCCACGTTGAGGGTAGCAGATGGGACATACGTGAAATAAGCACCTGTTAAACTCATTCACGATCTGAGGGTTTTCTAAGTCCCAACCATCCACCGAATACATTCTGATGGTCTTTTCGTCTCCTCCATTGCGGGCGTGTTGGATCCATTTGTCTTCCTTGTCACACAAGTAATGTAGCCAGCATAGGGCTTTGACCGAGTATTGACGTTCGACAAACTTCGTCGTTTGAGGGCTTATGACAGCCAGGGTGTTTACAGGCATGAATCGTTGGTGGTACACTAAGGAACATGCTTTGGCAATGGTACAGGCTTCTTTCAAAGGATGGATCCCTCCATGCTCCATGAACAGTTCTCAAAATTTTCCACAGCATCGCCGTAAAATTTCCATGTCAGAATGACAATACTTTAACATTTCTTCCTGAAAGTCAAAGGGGTCCAAGGCGTGAGTGTGGTACCAAGTGCAGAAAGCTTCTCGTTCGGTGCACATGTTGTCGGGGTCATAGTAGTGAGCATCAGGCAAATGGGGTAGAACGGCGTGTTGATTGGTTTCGGTATTGAAAGTGCAGAAAGTAGCCTTTGGCCATTTCTGTCATTCCAAATGTTTTAAAAATTCAACTCAAAGGCATGGCCAAGTAACTCGTCGAATCTTTAAACTGCACTTGTCTTACTTGCATGGAAATGATTTTGGCTCCATTCAAAGTCAATTTTGGACATTCTGTGCTTTGTTATGTATAGTATCTGAGAAGAAATTGCCCATCATATCCCGAGAAAATGTGAGCCATCACTGTGGCATAGCGATGGCAATTTCCGTAACATTGATGAGCCACACAGAAATTAAGAATGTGAATACCAGTCTCTTGCATGCATTCAAAATTGAAAAGATGAAATTGCCTTTCTTCTTGTGGTCATCTTCTTCCTCTTGTTTTGGAATGGTATATTTGAATGTAGCATTCGTGTTCAAAGTCCACAATTTGGTGACAAATGTGACATCGTTTCTTTCCTCGACATATGTGAGCCTTGGCATTATTGGTACATATGCCTTGTCCACAAGTAGGGCACAATCTCAGGAGTTGAAAAGCACTTTTCTGCTGTGAACCTGCATCTTCAGATGCTGTTGGTAACAGGTAGGGCTGACAAAAGTGCACTGACGAGCAGGGCAATACAGTCGTTCTTGTACTTTGTCAAGGCAGGGCTTAGAGGCCAAACATTCCTTACATTTCGATCCACAATGCTTGTGTTGCTCTCGATTGTTATAGCCATAGTGACATTTCTCACAATAATAACAGTATCCCTGGAATGCGGAGATACTGGTAATGGCATCGAAATGTTCATGGTGATGATAGATGTGAATATATTTTCCATCTTTGAAATTTTTGCCTCAAAACAACAGAGGTCTGTGCACTTCTTAAGGATACACTTTCAACGTGTAGCGTGGAGCCAAGACGTCTTGCAATTTTTGCATTTCAGGAATGCCACAGGGTGTGTCTTTGGATAGCCCCACTTGCTGTAACAGGAGTTCTGCTTCTCTTCATTGTTTGGCTCAGTCCGATTGTTGAATAGTTTTCCAGGCTCTTTTCCATTCTGTCGTGTCGTTCTTGTCAGCATATGTTTGTCCCACCACGATGGCACAGGCTAAACAAATTTGGTCTTGAGGATTGTTAATTTGAACGAGGCTACGCTTGATGCTACGAAGGTCGTCCACAAAGTTTTGTGTCTGGTCCCTTGGGGGAGAGACACGTGGGTCATGAACAGTGTTGCTTTTCCATCGGTGATGTGAAACTTGTCGTTGGATTGTTACACGTGTTGAATCTTGTCGATGACTTTGGAAGGTGTCAATTCTGCTGGGCTGCTAAACTCAATCCAAACAGGGGACTTCACACTGTTGTGATAAAGGGAAAGTCTCAAGCGATCGTCTTCTTTGGCTTGACATTGCTGTTTCAGTGTGGTTAACAAAGAATCCCACACATTGGTGATGAACTCTCCTGCTTTCTCCAGTGGTACATCGGACTTGAAATCTTTAAATTTCACTGTAGGCTGTGGTTATAGATTTTCTAGAGGAGCACTTTTCAGGGGTTAGTGGTGGTGAACTTTGGTTTCGTGTAGACTCTCTGGGTCTGCAATCTGGCTCACTCATGTCATCTTCAAAATCGCTGGCATGGATTTGAGCCAAGACTTAGCTACTGTGCGAGGTGATAGGTCGCGTTTCTGTCTCTTACTTTCTTCTCCTTTGTCCACGAAATGATGCGATCATTTCATCTTGAGTGCAAAAAGTCAAATGACTACATTTGAAACGTCATGGCCCCCTATATCGATGTTAGACCAGTGTCTTCCCTATATAAAGGGTCAGTGTCTTCCCTCCAGGTATTCATTTCACTGTCAAGCCGAACAGAAAAATGGAAGATCCAACACAGATTGAACTTCTGATCAGAGCTTTGTGAGGTGTCATACGTAGGTTTTCTTCAGAGAAGCAGACGGACTACTCCCCCTCCTCTCAAGATAAAAGTCAAGATATTTGCTATATCTGTCAGAAGAAAGGGCATTGGTCTTCAGAATGTCCACAACGTCAAAGGAAGACAGGTATCAAAAGAGACAAAAGTCAAGATACCTGTTATCATTGTCAAGAGAAAGGACATTGGTCTTCAGACTGCCCTAAGAAACAACAGGAGCAGGAGGATGAGAGAGATTCAGAAAAGGAAGAAGAGGTGCCTTCCAAAAAGGAAGAACCCAGACATGTCCAGAAAGAAAAGAAAAGAAGATGAGAAGAAAGTGAGGAAGAAGAAGAAGAGAAACCTGTGACAGTGAAGAAATTCAAAAAAAGGAGAGAGTGAAAGGAAAAGACAAAAAGAAGAAGTCTATGAACTTTTTAAAGTGTTGTGTTGTGAATTGGATTGTAAAATTTGTAAAAGAATAGACCAGACAGAAAAACTCTCTTGGTTTTGATTTTTTAGAATAAGGACCTACACTCACACACATTCATCATGGGGAAAAAAGGGATTTTAAGTTTTAATTGATTTTGGCAAAATAAATACTATCTCTTTTAGAGAGAAGTGGGTGGCCCTGAAAAGGACCGTTGGGTGATTGTTTTTTAAAAACAAACTCATGAACGGGAAGTAATGAGCTTAAACTGTCTTATCCCTTTGTCACTGCCAAGGCCTACTTCTGGACCTGCTCCTGTTGATGATTTGGTAGAAATCACTAGGGTAGGTATCTCAGGCGTAGTAGGTGTGTGGACAGGGTTGGAGTGTTTGACTCGGGAAGGTCTTTTTCTCTTGGGTCGTATTAAATAAGTCTGATACATTTCTTTCAGACTCCTTAACTCTGCCAAAATGTCTAAGAGTACCATCACCATTTGACCTTCACCATTTTCCTTCTCTCCTAGACCTTGTTTCTTCTCTGCTTCTTCTTCTTCCTGTTGTTTTCTTCTTGCCTCTTCTTCTTGCTGGTGCTGTTGAAGGAGAAAAGCTTGTTCTGCTTCTTTCTGCTGTTACAAAAATTTCTCCAGTTCTTCTTTCTGTCTCTGTTTAAAATCCTCGATGTTTGGTAAGGAAGGAGAAGGTGGCGAAGGTGATGGTACTGGAACAGATTGTGGTGAAGAAGAGAGAAAATCCACTAAATCCCAATTAAAATCGGTCTCTTCTGGAAGTAGGGTTGTGTAGACTTTGGTAGCCGTTGCTATGCCATCACTTCTCGTCTCCACAGCCGGTGCACCCCAATTCATCGTCTTCTTAGTTTCCGTCATGTTCTAACTCTTTTGAATGGATTCACTGCGCACAGACGCTAGCGCATCTATATAGAGAATGTGACGTCACAGGTAGCTCTCTTCGGATTGGAAGACAGACTCCGCACTGTGACTGATTTTTGTAACGTGTGTTTGGATTGGTGAAAGAACTCAATCTGTTTCGATCCGCTCTTCCACTCTAAATAACCGCAGTTCACTTCATTCCCTTCACCTGTTCTCATCACAAGATATGGACTAACGTAGAATCATCAACTCTCATATCTTCGATACTGTTCCGCACGGACTTATCCATGTATGTCAAATCATCATGGACCATCATCAAGATCACTGATGATAAAACTATGGCGTTGATGAAATGTGACCTGGTACTCTCGATTTGCATTGCTAGTCGCATGAGTACACAAATCTAACAACCCACATTTTCAAATGTTGTAGAGAAAAAAATTTAAAAAATATTAAATGAAAGTCGTATACTGGTTGTAATAAAAATACAAAAACAAAAGAACACAAAATTCTCCATATTTATATATTCCGAGAACAGCTTCTGGAGCGTTGTTGTATCACGTGACTACCACATTGACATGTGCTCTCTGCTTGATAAATCAGACTGGCCAGATTGCTGGTTTTTACAAAAAGTATCAGACTTTCATTTAATATAATTGAATTTCTGTACAACAACATTATAAAGGAGTTTGTTGTTGATATCATGTGACTATTGGACTTTCAATGTCGTCGTTTGAGATTTGTGAAGTCATGTGACTAGTAATGAAAATGGCGAGTACCGGGTCAGCTTTCATCTCTGCCATAGTTTCGTCTAGTCTGTCAGCGGATTAAAGACATAACGATTATAATACTTGCCATTTCTGAGAAAATAAATCATTTTCCTATCGATTTCATGCAGGTATGGGTCGATATAATATAAGTGTAAATTTTCTAGGCCCGCTATATGTCACTAGCGCACAGTGGCAGCAAGTTCCAAATTTTCGATATGCAATTGCAATGAGTCCACACCCCAACCTAAATGTCCAAATATGAAAAATGGGGTGGGAATATTCGGAGGAAACTTGGATTAGAAAACAGACTGCTATCCGTTTTAAGCCAAATTTGTAGTTCAAATTGTTGAATCTCGGAGCTGAAATGAGAAACTGTCATCCCTTGTATTATATATTAAAAAACTATATGAGCCCCTGTATCAGTACAGGTTTGGGGACTGCTTTAACCAATTACAAGAAGACAAGTTGATTTTACAGAAAATTCAGTCCTTGTTTATACAACAGTATATAATTTTGAAGGTCTTTTGTCAAAATTTAAATCAGCCCTTTTGAAAATGTTTTTTAAATGATGGATTTTTAACCAGGTCATCTTAAAGAGATTAGGTTGTTTGAAAAATCTTGTTTGGGATTTTATTGGCACAGATAAATTCAAGGTTAAACTCTTTTTCTTACAAGACAAGATTCTAATTATTTGTGTTTATTGTTTTTTTTAATACACTGTAATAGGAAATGATTACTTTCTATCAGATACACACACATATATATATATATATATATATATATATATATATATATATTGCTATAGAATTCTTTAGAATTAATGGTTTGAATGGAAACAAAACTAATTTGTGTTCATTATGTTGTTCCCACTTAGCAACATAATGCAGGTCAGCAAAGTAAAGTTAGAATTTTTATTCTGTACATTGAAATGACTTTACATGCCAATTTATAGGAATATGATCAAACTTGTTTCGTGTGATACATTTTGTGGTTCTGTACATGATCATCTTTTCTGACTTATATGTTTTGGAGAGTCTTGAAAGAGAAACATCTTTAGATTTAGAAAATGCATGTTTTATGATCTAGAATGTTCTTTAATTCCATTCAGTAATGGTTATATGTGAACCTTGAAAAAATTAATTTCATCCTGGAAATGACCTGGAAATTTATCTTTAGAAAAGCGTGGGAACCATGAATTGTGCATATACATTACACTGTATTTGTAAATATGCATTGATCTGAAATACAGTTTGGTAAATTGCTAGTTTAAAATATTCACATATGTTTGGTACATTTTCACATCTTTAAAATCAAATAAGTGACCACCCCCACCCTGAAAAATAATTCTGAGTTATTTTTGAGCAATATCATACAATTCATTAAGCAAAGGCAAATGAAAATGAATTGGAGAGAGAAGGAAGTGGGACAGATTTGGTTCTCTAAAAATATTTATGATTATGTTTTTTCAACAGAAATATTATTTTTAAGCAATAGTCATATTGATGTTTGCAACAAATGACATGAATTGTTTTCTTTTCTTCCAAATTCTGCCAAATGATTTAACTTTTACTGCGTATTCACTAATACTAAATATGAAAAGTTTGATTTTCCAGCATCTTTAGATGAGAATCTTACCTAGATTAACAGTGATAATATCTTGGTAATTCTCAGTCATATGTCGAGTCAAGCCTCGAAAGAACATTACACGTCAAACAACTGTACAAAATTTTTAAAATAAATTTAGTATATTAATATAATGACTAACATAATGATTTAGGTATAAACATCTGCTTTTTTTAAATGAAGTTTGCCTGTTTTTGAACCCAATTGATGTTATGTTGTCTTTCTTTACATTTTTATATAGCCACATGCCAGGAAGAGTTAAGTTCTAGCTCAGGGGTGCAGAAATTTTGTCAGTGAAATTGTCCACGGACAAATTAAAAAGTTGAATTGTCCATATAAAAGATCCACATGTCGGTATAGTGGAAGACAGGATTGTTAAAATGTTTTCTTTTATCAATTTAAATGCATGCATCTCTGACATGTAAAATATACTGGATATTTCAACTCGCCTTATTTTTGGGACTTTTTTATAATCGGTCAGTAAATTGAACAAGAATGCATTTGTGGTCTATAACTGCTGAATCAGCATCTGAAACGATGGCTATGAATTTTATCCTTGACATTTTTCAGTAGGTCATCTAATATACTGTTGATTAACTCTATGCATGCAGTTCTGTTGATGTGATCAGTTCTAAATTCAAGTTCATTTTTTTATTTCAACTTTCATAAAGAAATTCATAATCTGAAAAAGAATTGCTCAGCTTTGCTATGGCATATTATGTGTTAAACAGCCACTTGTAATTCTTGGTTTGGCTCACACTGCATTTATTGATTACTCTGTCAAGTTCACCTGCAACTTCAATTTTCTCAGATTTGGCCTTTTCATTGTCAGATTTTAACTGACTTAAATTGTGCTTTGGATTTTTGTGGTGTGCTGAGTGTCTTTCCTTGTGATTACCGGTCCTGGATTATCTGCAGTTGTGATACATATATGTATCAAATATATTTCTTACATGTATTATAGTTAAAGTCACACAGGTCAGTCATGCAATCATTATCAACTATTTCAGTAACAGATGTCATTTTGTTAGAATCTGATTACATTATACCTTTAAATGGTGATTATTCACTTTTTTGGGATCCTCCTACATCCATAATCCTTGGAAGGTCATTATTTACACACCCCAAAACACATGGCAAAGCTCAATGTTAAAGTACATGGACATTTGTGGATGAGGTCAACCTAAATGTGTGACACAGTACAAGCTGAATTGAATGTTGCATGCTATGATGTCACAAAGGAGGCTTTGCATGTTGAACACGAAGAAAGCTATGCATGCTGAAAATAAAATTTATATTACCCTATATATTGTGATGAGTAGACCTGACATTATCTTTTCATCACCTAGTTTAGTATCTGGCCACCATTGTAAAAGTCTATAGTGATAATATTGGTCTTTGGTTAATTTTTAGAAATGTATGACCTGATGCTATTTTACCAGACACCCCCCCCTCCAAAAAAAACCCCATTTTGGCATGAAATACCATATTCTTGGGTCATATAAAAGTTGAAAGTAAATGTTACTTATAGAATGAAATGTTTTCTCCATAATGTGAATGTCTGATTAAAACTTGAAACCATCTTTGTGATAACTTTTGACATAAATTGACCAGCAGTTTCAAACGTGCAGCATCCACCATTTTGAATATTGGTCTTTATTCACTTTTTGCAAATTTTTGACCTGATGCTTTTTTAAAGCTGAAATTTGCATATTTTCTAAATATGGTTATTTAGAAATGTTTTTGAATATTCAGCTTTAAGAATAAATTTACATGTCTATATTCTAGGAAATTCTGAAGCCTTTCTGTGCTTACCGGTAGCTT
The DNA here is from genome assembly GCA_016617855.1 of Megalonaias nervosa. Lineage (NCBI taxonomy): Eukaryota > Metazoa > Mollusca > Bivalvia > Unionida > Unionidae > Megalonaias > Megalonaias nervosa. The sequence continues at coordinate 46,622 of JAECUM010090958.1, forward strand.
CTTGTGGGTTGGTGGTTCTTTCCAGGGTTTTCCTGGGTTCTTCCTCCACCATTTATACTGGCTGCCATGTATAGCCTATCTTGTGCTGAAAAATGGCGTTAAACCCTATAATAACAAACACATATCTTTGATCATTTTTTGACATTTGCTAATTCTTGACCGCATGTTATTTCAAACTGAAAATTTGCATATCTTTTACATACGGTTATTTAGAAATGTTGGTGAACATTCAGCTTTAAGAACAAAATTAGTTTTTCCATGTTACAGGTATTTCTGAAGCATTTCTGTGCTTTTTTTATCAGGTGCCTCCCTCCCCATTTTTGCATGAATATATTCTTGAATCTTGCTCAACTTGAAATTATGTTGCTCTAAAAACCAATGCATATTCATTAGTGTCTTGTACATATATAGAGTGATCTGAAATCACAGTTAGTCTGTCTTCATATCTTTAAAATAAATTCAACAACAACAAAAAAATAATTCTGATCATTCTGATGAACAAGAATTGCAAACCTTAGTGAACCATCTGAACTAAGCATCACTAAGGTATGGGATGGAGATCAGTGCTGAAAAGACTAAGCTAATGACAAACATCCAAAAAGAAATAAGAGTAAATGGACAGAAGCTGGGCACAGTGACAAGCTTCAAGTGACTAGGTGCTATTGCCTCTGATGAAGAGTCCAAACCTGAGGGTTTTTTCCAAATTTTGCCGACAACAGCTAATGCTGGCTAGGCTGAAGTCTATTTGGGGGGGACAGCAACATCATGCTTGGGTCCAGGATCAAGTTTCTGCACTTCCTCATCATGTGAGACATTGACCATAAAAGCAGAACTAGAGAGAATAATCCATGCCAGAGA
>JAECUM010090959.1:0-17126 GCA_016617855.1 Megalonaias nervosa
CCTTTCAGCAACATGGGCAAAAAGGGCAAAATTCCTCCGTGTTGCACCAACATCTTTTTCTTTTGACCAATGGGTATTTTCTTTTGGACCCTTTGGTGAAGAACGTGTCGATGTTTGGCTAAGCATTCTTTCTGGTGTTTAGACAAAGGTATTGTGCCTTTCAAGACATTCAGACAACATTCGCACACGGTATCGATGATGTCTTTGGAGGCAGTTTGAATGAGTTTTTTTCGCATGGGTGGCGGAGCTTTGGACAGGACGGACAACATGTCCCAATGTTTGGCTAAATGAGGTGTCAGTCCTTTCCTTTTCTTTCCTTTGGGGTAGAAGAGGAATGTCTTTTTTGGAGTGACATCTTTCTCGGTTGGTTCGTTGGTTCCGTGGCACACAGCAAATAATGCACTAATGTCGATTACTTGTCACACGGTCTTTTATCCTTTTTTGGGGACTATTGCTTCATCATAAAGGTGACAATGTGTTTTCCAAAATCACCAAAGAATCCTCCTCTTTGGTGACTCCTCTTTTTCTTTGGACAAGTGTGTCTTTTCTGGTGGTGACGTCTATGTTTGGCTAAGCGTTTTTTCGGATGACGAAACTGTCCTTTTCTTTTTCCTTTCTGGACAGGAGAACGATGATGAGGAGACATCTTTTAGTGCACAACATGCACTAAAGTCCATGGCTTCACATGCATCCTTTTATCTTATTTTGGCTACTGGTCATATATTTAAATAGATTTAAGAGTTTTGATCATATGTGGTAATAAAAGACTAGGCAACCATCCTCCTCTTTGGTGACTTCTTCTTTTCTTTGAACGAGTGTGTCTTTTCTGGGGGTGACATCGATGTTTAACTAAGTGTTTTTTTGGATGACGAGACTGTCCTTTTCTTTTTCCTTTTCCTTTTTGGACAGAAGGACGACAATGGTGATGGTGTGCACTTCTGGGTGGGGCCATCTTTTGGCGTTCAGGAGCGCAACAACACTAAACCTATCGTTTGCCTCGGGTCTTTTTATACTGGAACATGTCGCCACTGATTGGCTTTACGTCGTATCAACTTGATGACAGGCATCACACGTCTTGGAGGAGTTCGCAGTGGACTAAATCGGGACAGTTCTTGCTTGGACGAATCCAGTAAACTCTGTAACACACCCGTTCTCTCTTGGACTTTGATTTTGGGGGCAGGTACTTTGTGACCAGTGGCCACTGCCGCTAAAGAGGACGAGGGTGTCACCGCTGGAGGAGAAGTTTTTGGAGATGCTCTCTTGCTTGTAGAAGCTGTTTTCTGTGGACTTTTCTTTTTCTTTTTCTGAGGCAGTGACCTGGTCTTGACACCGTTGCTCTTTTTCTTTTTCTTCTGGGTATGTTTGGGCATGGCTTTTTTCTTGGGCAGAACTTTGGGAGCATTGGGATCCCATTTTAAGAAGGAACGAATGATGACACCTCCTAGAGAACCTCTACCTCCAGGTTTCAAAATGATTTGCTTTTTGGTTTGTGTGTCGATGCGAGGATCGGCCAGTTGCGTGAAGGCCACTTTGTTTCTGTCAAAAAAGCATTTGGTTTGATGTGGAATCTGAATGATGCCTTGCAGTAATTGACATGTTGTCACCGTAAACCATCGTAAGACCTCTTTGAAACTAGCTTCTAAGACACGAGCACATATTTGTGGATTTTTTTCGCGACTGATACCGTACAAGGCACGAATCATTTTTATGGGAAGATGAGACTGAAGGCACATCATGTTGACGATGTGTGAGACAGAGCCGAAGTGACTGAGGTTTTTATAGATTTTTTTGGTGGTTGTGGTTGTGGTTAAGTCGACGATGGGGACGTGTTCACAACAGGCCCTCAGTCTTGGCACCAGTGGTGAAACAGATGGGTACGAAATCGCAAATAATCGGGAGTGGTGGGTTTTAAATCCACGAGTAAATAAGCGTGTGGGATTTGAGTGGCATCGTCATATGCATGAGTCAGCCAAGGCGTTCCTAGCTGTTTGGCTAACACTTGCACTTGTGATTTATTTCTAGGGCTTTTAAACAAGACCACATAATGAGCATTGAGACTGATGGTGCGATGGGCTTTACTTTGTTGAAACAAATTTTGAGTGATGTAAATGACACTGGCATTACGATGATGCTCTTTGCGCGTAAACATGAGTTTAATTTCTTCTTCGTCTTCTCCTAACATGTCATCAAAGATGACCAGATGGGTTTCACTAGGATCAGACACGATCCCATTGTCTTCACCAGGAATGCCTTCCACAAAGACGATGGAATCGCCTTGACTTTCTTGCAGAAGGCTGTATGCCGATTGCCACTCTTTGTAACACCACACAATCCGTTGTGGTGGACGATCAATCAAATGATGTTTATGTTCGATCAAACGTTTAACAAATTCGGTTTTGCCTGAACCGCTCGGTCCAGCAATGAGCATGCTAAAGAGATGGTGAAGATACAAAGCCTCCCAACTAGTCCAATCTACGTGTTCGTCGATGACTTTGAAAGTGGAGGAAGGGGGAGCAGAGACAGTGGAGGTAGCCATAGTAGTTCTGTAATGAATGTCACTTTTGACATGAAGACAGACAAGACAAGAGTTTTTATACTTTTTCAGGACACGTTTATTGTCATCCTTAATTGTGAACAACACGAAAGACATAAATACAGAAAAGCCAAATGGTTACTTACATGAATAAAAGACACATCAAAAAGATCATAGTGGAATATAAACAAGTCTTTGTACAACATTTTTGGTGATCAAGAGGTGGTATCGTAGGGACAGTGTGTAATGTTCTTAGAGTCTCTACACTGGGCAAAGTCACACAGGGGTCCTCCCGGAATGGCCTTTCGGGGATGTCAATGACGGTCCTGTCCTGTCCTGAAGGGAGTGGTTCTTCTTCTTCTGGTACTGTCACTAACATAATCTATTGGTCTTGGACATTGTCCCTTTTTATATGTTGACCAATATCGATGTGACCGTACAGTAAAGTGAAGTGGTTGGGAAGTCTCACTTGCTTCTGGTACACAATTTGATACACTTTTTCCAAAGGCCGACTGACAATTTTGTGTGTGGGTAAACGTACAATCTTGTGCGGTTCGTGGGTGGTTACTTTAAAATTTCCATCCTCTCCAGACTGCAAAGGCTTCTTTCAAGACACCAAAGTTCACCAGTCGACTGGTGCGTTAATTGAGAGTCAATCCTTTCACTTTACACTGTGTGTACTTCTCCTTGAGGGTCACGGTATTCGTAGCCGTAATTTTTGGGACCACCACATGCAAAACTTAGAATCTTGTCGTTAGGATGCTGATCCGTCCAGGCTCCTAAATGGTCTCCTTCGATGACAGGTTGAGGTTGATCCAGACGATCGATGTAGATGCAACTGTTCGTGTCAAAATACAGCACACGATCTCCTAACAGTTCTAAAGCTTCGTATAGTATTAAGCGAGCATGGGCTGTGATATAAGCCGCAATGATGACATTCCCAAATTCGTCGGCTTCTACAAAGTCCAGTTCTTCTTCCTAATTGACTAAGATCAAGTCCTCATGAACGACATCCATGTGTTTCATATATTTGGTTTTGTCGTGAATCATCTGGAAGTAGCGAGAAGGTTCTGTCAAATACTCCATTTTGGGTAAACGCGGTCGTTGTGCCATTTTGCCACACAAACAATTTAACATCACTTTGGCAAATGATCGCCTTCCTTCATTTTTCTCAATGTGGTCTAAAGTGATGCCTTCCTGCTCCCAGTATTTGTCTTTGAATTTCTTTTGGTCTTCGGGAGTCTGTCACCAGGAAGGATAGCCACTAGCTTCTTGTTTCAGTTTCAAAAAGGCATTCACGTAGTCTGCGAAAATGCCTTTTTCAGTCTCATAGCCCTTGTGGAATTTTTCTGTCTTGGGAAAGTGGTAAATTTCGTACACGTCTAACAATTGGTATCCCAAGTCCAGAGCTTTAAACAATTCCACGCTAACCCACGTTCCTGTCAAGGCACGTTCTTCCTGAGTGTGCTGACAAGGTCGGTCTTGGTTGCATGTTTCGGCACAAGTACGGCACAGGGGAAACATCAGTTTTCCTTGGCAATGGTAAGGTAATATGGGATGGTACAAGTCCGTGGTAGGCAAAACTTTACATTTGATCAATCCTTCATATTGTCTAATGTTGTCCAGGTTGATGTGTTCCATCAGTAATTGCAGGTGCCCTGCGGGAAAGCGGCAATATTTGCACACATATGGGTACAACGAACACACGTCCAAGTATTTGATTTCTTCTCCTTTCTCCTTGTCAGCTTGGTACAGCAAAGAGGTGGCATTCGTCCGTCCTCCGTACAAACTGTCCCACGGGTTCAGAGGGTCCACCAGCTTGTAACTTTCCATGATGCGCTTAAACTTGAGTCAGTTTTCAAATGGTGATCGTACTCGTGTTCCCACATTTCTACCACTTGGTATCCTTGCTCTTCTATCTTTAGTCATTGCTGACAAGTGGCCTGGTACAAGTCTTCCATGGTCCATTGTAAAAACTGATTTGTCGTGTTATGTTCAGGGTAGCAGATGGGACAACCGTGAAATAAGCACCCGTTAAACTCGTACATGATCTTGGGGTTTTCTAAGTCCCAGCCATCCACCGAATAACTTTCAATGGTCTTTTCATCTCCTCCATTGCGAGCATGTTGGATCCATTAGTCTTCCTTGTCACACAAGTAATGTAACCAGCGTAGGGCTTTGACCAAGTATTGACGTTTGACAAAGTTGGTCCTTCGAGTACTGATGATAGCCAGGGTGTTTTCGGGCATGAATCGTTGACGGTACACTAAGGAACACGCTTTGGCAATGGTGCAAGCTTCTTTCAAAGGATCGATCCCTCCGTATTCCATGAATAATTCTCGAAATTTTCCATAGCAACGCCATAAAATGTCCACGTTGGAATGACAATGCTTTAACATTTCTTCCTGAAAGCCGAAAGGGTCCGAAGCGTGAGTTTGGTACCATGCGTAGAAAGCTTCTCGTTGTTTGGTACGCATGTTATTGGGGTCATAGTAGTGAGCCTCAGGGAAATAGGGTAGAACAGTGTGTTGATTGGCTTCAGTATTGAAAAAGTGCGGAAAATAGCCTTTGGCTATTTCTGTCATGCCAAACGTTTTAGGCATGCGACTCAATGGCATGGCCAAGTAACTCATCGAATCTTTAAAATGCACTTGTCCCACTTGCATGTAGGTGAGTTTGGCTCCATTCAAAGTCACTTTAGGACATTCGGTGCCTTGTTCCGTATAGTATCTGAGAAGAAATTGTCCATCGTATCCCGAGAAATTGTGAGCCATCATTGTGGCATAGCGATGACAATCTCCGCAATGTTCGATGTCCTCTTGACTCCAAGTCTTGTCGATAGGGTTTAAGATCCATTGGGCTAAATCGGTCAGCGGGTGAAATCGGTCAGTGTGTTTGGTCCCCGAAAGATTTTTTACGTCCTCCAGGAATCTTGCTACAGTGAGGGCAATGACTAAAGATAGGTTCTTAGATGCACTTCTCACATGCTCGGTGAGCCACGCAGAAATTAGAAATGTGAATGCCAGTCTCTTGCATGCATTCAAAATCGTAAAAGATGAAATTCCCGTTCTTATTGTGGTCATCATCTTCCTGTTGGGGTTGGTATTTTTGAATGTAGCATTCGTGTTCCAAGTCCACGATTTGGCGACAAATGTGACATCTTTTCTTTCCTGAACAGACGTGAGCCTTGGCACTATTGGTACGTATGCCTTGTCCACAAGTAGGGCACAATCTTAGGAGTTGGCAAGCACTTTTCTGCTGTGAACATTGCGTTTTCAGATGTTCTTGGTAACAGGTTGGACTGACAAAAGTGCGCAGACAAGCTGGGCAATGTACTCGTTCTTGTCCTTCGTCCAGACAGGGTTTAGAGGCTAAACATCCTGAGCATTTTGATCCACAATGCTTGTGTTGCTCTGAATTGTTATAGCCATAGTCACATTTCTCACAGTAATAACCATATCCCAGGAATGCAATGATACTGGTGATGGCATCGAAATGTTCATTGTGATGATAGACATGAATGTATTTTCCGTCTTTGAAATTTTTGCCTCGAAACAACAGAGATCCACACACTTCTTGAGGGTGCACTTTCAAGGTGTAGCGTGGAGCCAAGACGTCTTGCAATTTTTGCATTTCAGGAATGCAGCAGGGTGTGTCTTTGGATAGCCCCGCTTGCTGTAACAGGAGTTCTGCTTCTCTTCGTTGTTTGGCTCGGACCGATTGTCGAATAGTTTGCCAGGCTCTTTTCCATTTTGTTGTGTCGTTCTTGTCAGCATACGTTCGTCCCACCACGATGGCACAGGCTAAACATATCTGGTCGTGAGGGTTGTTAATTTGAACGATGCTGCGCTTGATGCTGCGAAGGTTGTCCACCAATAACACCTTTTTGCATTGTCCTGTCCCTTGGGGAAGAGAAACGTGGGTCATGAAAAGTGTCGCTTTCCCGTCGGTGATATGAAACTTGTCGCTGGATTGTTGTACATGTTGAATCTTGTCCATGACTTTGGATGGCATCAATTCTGCTGGGCTACTAAGCTCGATCCAAACAGGGGACTTCAAACTGTCGTGATGAACGGAAAGTCTCAAGCGATCGTCTTCTTTGGTTTCACATTGCCATTTCAGTGTGGTTAACAAAGAATCCCACACATGGTGATGAACCCCTCTGCTTTCTCCAGCGGTACATCGGACTTGAAATCTTTAAACTTCACCACGTATGTGTAGGCTGTGGTTGTAAATTTTCTGGAGGAGCATTTGTCCGTCTCTCGAATGTGGTAGTACTTTTCAGGGTTTACTGGTGGTGATGGACTTTGGCTTGGTGTAGACTGTCTGGGCCTAGATTCTGGCTCACTCATCTCATCTTCAAAATCGCAGGCATGAATTTGAGCCAAGACTTCAGCTTTTGTGCAAGGCGATAAATCACGTTTCTGCCTCTTACTTTCTTCTCCTTTCTTTACGAAATGATGTGATTGTTTCATCTTGACTGCAAAAAGTCAAATGACTACATTTGAAACGCCATGGACCCCTATATATCTATGTCAGGCTCAATATGTATATAAAGGGCTGGTGACTTCCCTCTCAGTATTCATTTCACTCTCAAGCTGATCAGCATGATAAAAATTATTCCCCTAATGTTGAGTAAAGTGACGTCATTGAAGCTGGAAAGTTTGAGACTTTAAATATAGACTTGGGTTTTCCACAGGTTTGTTAGGAATTTAGCACAAGTTGTAGCTGAAAATATATACTAGGTTTTTCCAAAAGGAATTTCCGACGTCATATTTGTGACATCATGCGCATTCGCTATAAAATTTGGCGCATGGAAAATCCAAATGAAAAATGTGATTCGCGTTTGTGTTCAGCTTGTTGCAAGTGTCCAATTCTGTGACGTCATGCCACCTGTTCCATTCCTATTGTTCCCATACAGAATTCCCACTGACGCTATAGTGTCCCAGGGTGTGCCATTTGATGCTATAAATCTTGACGCTATGGTACAAAGTAGGGTCCCGTAATGCTAATTCCCATTGACGCTATAAATCTTGACGTTATAGTAGAAAAAGTAGGGTCCCGTAATGCTAATTCCCATTGACGCTATAGTATCCCTTATTTTAATTTTTTATTTACAATTTTTCAGTTTCCGCAAAGGTCTGTATGAGTTTAAATAATTTCAGTACTACTTTAAGTCTTGGTAACATTTTTAAAATTTATCTATGGATTATTTTCAGTCTTTGCCATTTCTGACAACCAAAACATCTGGCTAGTTATCAGTTTCCATTCAAGTCCACTAAATTTTTCGGAAATTTAGTGCAATATTTGAAGTCACGGCAATCTGAATACAATCTTCCAGAGTTTTTCTCAGTCTCCACTAGAGTTTGGGACATTTTGGTAATCTTAGTACTACTTTTAGACTAAACAAATATAATTTAATCTTCTGGGATATGTCCAGTCTCCGTTAAATTCTGGGACAATTTCGTAATTTTAGCATTACTTTTAGTCACAGTCATTTGAATATTAATGTTCCAGATTTTCTCAGTCTCCACTGTAGTCCGGGACAATGTCGTAATTTTAGTACTACTTTTAGTCTGAACCTATGGAATCTAATGTTCCGGGTTATGTTTAGTCTCCGTTGAATTCTAGAACAATTTCATAATTATAGCGCTACTTTTAGTCACATCTATTTTGGTGTTAGTCTTTGCCTCGGTTATAGCTATTTATAGCATCGTTATAATTATGCAGATTTATGAACACGGCCAACATAATTTCAGGTCTAGGTAATGCTTTATATATAAATCTCGGGCTTGTATTAGTATATGTCTGTCTGTATCTCTATTGTGTTTGTCTCTACCTAGAGTGGTAGCCACGCGTATTCAGGTCAGCCACTTGCTACATTGTTACAAGTGTCCAGTACCGTGACGTCATGCCACCTGTTCCATTCCTATTGTCCCTATACAAAATTCCCATTGTGTCTAGGGTTGCCCAATTTAACATTACGGTCTACGTGTTGCTATAAATCTTGTCCGTCTATAGTCCCATCCATGTTAAAATTCCCATGTTAAATTCCCATTGTCGCCAGGGTACAACCCCTTAAATTTAACATAGAGGTCTATGTGACACTATAAATCTTGTCTGTCTATAGTCCCACCCATGTTAAAATTCCCATGTTAAATTCCCATTGTCGCCAGGGTACAACCCCCTAAATTTGACATAGAGGTCACGTGACGCTATATCATCCCCATATACTACTCGTGCACTCTTCCCATGCTACTACTTGTAGTCCTCTCTTCCGTACCTCTTCTGTACTACTTTTCGTACATCCTTCTTCCCTCTCTGAGAGTTTAGTGCTATCTCTTACGTGCATCCTGTGAGCTTCGTGTAGAGGCTTTCCATTCTTTCCCAGTTCAGTTCATCTTCCCCTTTTTTATGAGTCTCTTGCTTGGAGTGGTCCTTTGCCACCCGAATTCTTTTTGATAATTCCATGTATCCTCCACTCTTCTCAAAAGGTCAGGAAACAACTGATTAATTTTACTCAGGTATGGCTAGATATTTCATTGACCCCCTTGTCTGTCTGAGGCATAGCTCTTCCTACTGGTAGATTTTTAAATTCCTCTAATTCTGATTGGCTGGTACGCCTCATTTGATGGTTGTTGGCACTTGGGCCCATACCTTTTCACATGTAACTGTTAACAAAGAAATCTGGCCTTCTTAGCGACACAAAGAGCTTAATCCCTGTGAAGCGACTAGCCGTCTGATGACTGAATAAACACATAGCTGGACATCTGTTGTTGGCAACACACCTTTAGCTAACTGTCATAACTTTACTTAGCCTTTTAGCCAGCAAGAAGTTAAAATCTCGGCTGTAATGGTGGAAAAATTCTGACTATATTTCTTCACAGTAGTAAATTAAATGATTCCGGGTAGTTTCTAAGTTCCTTGCAAACATGTCTTTCTAATATCTTTAAAAGTGATGATAAAAATTTTATTGGTCTATAGTTATTCATATCAGAAGGATATTACTTTTGCCAGTTTTAGCTTGTTTGGAAAAATACCTGTGGAAATACTTAGATTGAAGATATACCCAATTGATGTTGTTGTTGTTGTAGGGTTTAAAGCCATTTCTCAGCACAGGATAATATACATGGCGGCCAGTATCAAAGGTGGAGGAAGAACCCGTAAAAATCCCTGGAAAGAACCACTGACCCACGAGAAGCTACTGGCAAGCTTTCTCATGTACCCACATTGGTTGAGCCCAAGGCTCGAACCCACACAGACAGAGATGAGACAGCTGTGATCCATAACGGTGAGCGCTTTAGACCATTCGGCCACTCGGGGCCCCTATACCCAATTGAGATGAGGGTTTTAGGAATTTAGCACTTATATTATCTGGATCTCTAGCTGTTCTGACATCAGGTTTGTCTGATTCATTGAAAACGAATTGAAGACTTATTTTAGGTATTTTAAAGCACTCTTCTTTCCTAAGTTTATGCTCATTTAATTCATCACTGGAGAATCTTCTGTGTGTATGTATGTGTGTGTTTTGCGATTTTTAATGTAACTGTAACAATTTTAGTCATATGTCTTTGATGTCTGCAGTGTGGCAGTTTATAGTGATGTCTAGTGCTGGGGCATTGTGCTGCAGACATGTAGCATGATGTCCCACCCAGTCACATTAGCCTGACACCAGGCCGACCAGTGCCATGTGAGGCAGATGCTAGTACCATTGTTATAAGTCTTTGCTATGACTTGGCCAGGGTATGAACCCCCATCCTCCCACATCCAAGGCAGATGCTCTAACCACTTAGGCCACCAGAGTGGTTAATCTTATATGAGCTGTGAGGTCCACAAGTTTTTTGTGTATATTGTTATGTATATGTAATTTAATTAATTGTTTGTTAGTTTTAAATTTTTTATATTTTATTTTATTCCATTACATGTTATTGTAATGATTTATCTTCTGGATTTGATTTTTTATAGAAATTCAATTCAGTTGGTGTTTGACCTGATAAACAGCCAGTAGTTTGAAACACTGTATCTAATTTCTGACCTTGATTCAGAACCAGTGTCAGGTTTATAGTAAACAACTTCTAAAAATTTTTTTTTATTCATTATAAGAGTAAGATTCATTTAGTGAAATCAAGGCCATACTAGCTTATGTGATAATAGGCATGTAATGTTTCTGCGTCGCTCTGGAAAAATGAAATTTTGACACCCATCCGGGAATCTCTTTTGCGTTTTAGATAGGCTTATAACTCGTGTTATGATAAGAATCAGTTCAGTTGTGCTTTGAACCTTTGAAGCTCAAGGTGTTTTGTTGTGACCAATTGGAGTTGAATTTTTTTTATTTTTCGGAATTAGTAATTCATTTCTCTGGAAAACATACGTAATTTTAAGTGCTCCTTACAGAATTCTTAGACAAAGACATTTATTGAAAATTGTTCGGAATACCAAACTGGAATATTATTCTTTGTGATTCAACAAGGAACTGTTGACACGGCAACACTTTGAAGGTTATCGAAGATGTCATCGCCTTCCTTCTTGAATTTCATTGGGATTTGAACTGTGTTTCACTTAGGACTTTTTATTTGATAGGACTTATATTTTTTAATTCTTGGATTAATTTTGGATTTGATTTGTAAACCGTAAGTCCTTTTCTCATTTTTACCTTATTTTTCAAGGGAAATAAATTATTTTGTTAAATTTTACAAAGTTTGTTGTCTTCACTCTTTTCTTGTTACTTTTGTATGAGCCTAAACACATAACACTATTCACAAAGTAATCATTGAGTGTATTTGCAATTTCAAGAGATTCTTGAATCTCACCATTGTCATCACTAATACATGTAAATAGCAGGTTATTGACATTTACCTCTCAAGTCATTGAAGGTTTTCTAGAGTTTTCTAGGGTTCTTTTTTTGTAATACTATCTGATATTTCAATCCAATACACTGCAGTAATTTTTTTCTTGCCTTTTGAATCATTGGTTTGACTCTTGTTTCTCCATAATCTGTAATTGTCAGTATCTTTTATTTAGGAATCTATCCCTTGTCATAATATGATTCAGTATATCACCTGTAATCCAGTTTGGTTGATTTTGCTGCTTGGCTCTCATGAAATTAACAGGAGCATGAGTATTCTTGGTGTCAGTAAACGTATCTATCCAGAATTCAAGAGGATCATCAGAAAGCTCAATTACTGACCAAGAGATGCCTTTCAGTTGTTTAAGGAATATTTGTGAATGGAATCTTTTCATTATTCGATACTTGATACATTTGTGATAATAAGTTTTAATTTTTTTTACTTAATTTTCTGGTACAGCATACTGCAACTTTTATAATATTGTCAGCAATGTCAGTATAGATGTGTTCAGTTAGTGTTTCTGACACCTGTTACACTAGTGGATACTTGAAGTGCTGTTGATAATTCAGTGAATTCATTTAATTCAGCTTTTGGACTTGCAAAAAACACCTTGACTTATAGGAGGGTCACAGAGAAATTTGCTTTTTTTGCAACCTAAAATGGCGGGGGGGGGGGGGCAACATATATTTGTTGTATGTAAATCAGTTATATACTTGTATATTTAATCACCATTTCAACTTCAGTATGAAGTTAATGTTTCACATTATCACCTGATTGCTTGAAGGCACCAGCCATTCACGCATAAGTTACAAGGTGCAAACTGACCAAGATTGTATTGTAACCAGGTTAACTATGCGACAGTATCTCGCAAAAAAAAATCATTATTTTAAAATACATTCACTGTGAGTGCAAATGATAATCTTTTCGCTAGCATGGGTTACAAAAGTATTATTTAAGAAAGTTATTGTCATGTATACTATTTGTCCTGTAAGCATCAATGATGCTTACACATGGCAAACAAATAGAATTCTGGGTGATTTTTTCTTATGAAGTCAGCCGACATAAGGAAGCCAAGTTTTGTTCCTTTGGATTCTTTTAAGTGTGCCGATTTCTTTTTTTTTTTTTTTTTTTAAGTCGGCCGACATAAGGAAGCCAACATTGATTCCTTTTTACCTGTATTAACGGGAATTTTCAAAATAAATTGAAACAATGGAACAGTTTTGAAAGTGACAGAATCTAGTGTGTCATGCACGCATATCGATATAAAGCTGAACAGTACATTAGTTTTCAGTAGTTTCATCTAAATGTTCCCTATCCATAATTTATTATGTTTAATTTTTCACCAAGAAGAAGCATGTTCTTTGTCTTGTGGAGATAAATGTACATCATTTCCGGCTGGGGTCCTCTATAGGCGGGAAATTGTAGCTAAGGGGAAGTAACAGCATTGTCATACTTCTATTTCGAGTAATTAAATTATTATTTATTCCTTAAACTTGACAAATTTTTTGGTTTCTTTTGTGCGAGTATAACTACTTTTAATCATATAATGCAAATCTGAAGTAAAAAAAAATGTTGGAGTATGGCCAGTGACCTTGAAAGAAATTAGTTTATGTATGTTTTTTTGGTCACAATAACCAAACTTGCATCACTGACAAACAGGAAACTGCATACTTAAATATCTGCTTTGAAAAAATTATAAGAAATTGATCAATGATATGATTAGGTTATTGACATATTACCATATGATTTACTATTTTATTTTCTGTATAAAATGTGAGTGCATCAAAAACAATTGCCTTGCTCTGATTTGAAGTATAAAAAAGACATTATTTCAGTCCTTATTTCAGTTGAAACAAATTTATCTTACGATGAAAGGGGAAAAAATATCTCAGTTGGAAAGAACAATCTAGCCACATTTATATAGTTGTCAGTCCATTGCAGTACACATGCAGTCATAAGTGAACTAGTTTTAAGTTATTGTATATTCAGCCTGATGTCTGTGCCATTTCTGGTTAAGGACTAATTACATGGTTTGCATTTCAAAGTAAATTGAGTGGGGTTTTTTTTCTGTTTGTTTGATTGTTTTTTCTTAACAGAAGCTGTTGTCAATTTGGATTTTAATTGTCCACATCACATATTTCCTTCATAACAGTATGATAAAATTATGCAGTTTAAGAGAAGCTCAACACAGGGTTCCCACGCTACTGGGAAATCGGGAAAATGTCAGGAGAAATGATAATTTATTTCCGACCATGAGAAGTCCTTGAATTTCACAAATATTGATGAAAGTCGGGAAAAACACAGGAATTTTCCGCCACCACTCGATGCCCAAAACAAGACGTAATTGAGTCGTAACTAAACTGATTGTGAGTTAAATTTATCGAGTTCTAACCAGAATATTCAGAGGGGGCAGTATGGATCATTTGGGTGTTTGCAATAAACATATATTCTGAGTCAATCCAAATGCTCAGTGGATTTGATTCGTCTAGTAGACTGTTGTTTTCAAAGTCAGCTTGATATCCATATCTTTCCTTACATGGAAAGTATGAAAACAAGTCTAGCATCTCAAGAGGCCAACATGGTGGTGGCAAAGCGTATCTGCTTACCGGATGGCCTAGCAAACTTTGAACGTTGTTAGATTGAGTGATACATGCATGAAATCGATATGAAAATTACTTATTTTCTCAGAAATTGTGAGTATTAAAATCGTTATGTCTTTTATCAGCTGAAAGACAAGATAAAACTACAGCGTTGATGCAATGTGACCTGGTACTCGCGAAATGCATTGCTAGTCGCACGAGTACAAAAGTCTAACAACCCACATTTTCAAATGTTGTAGAGAAAAAAATTAAAAAAATATTAATGAAAATCATATACTGGTTGTAATAAAAATACAAACACGAAAAGAACACAAAATTTTCCATATTTATATATTATGAGAACAACTTCTGGAGTGTTATTGTATCACGTGACTACCACGTTGACATGTGCTCTTTGCTTGATAAATCAGACTGGCCAGATTGCTGGTTTTTACAAAAAGGGTATGACTTTCATTTAATATAATTAAATTTTTGTACAACAACATTAAAAAGGAGTTTGTTCTTGATATCATGTGACTATTAGACTTCTGATGTCATCATTTGAGATTTGTGAAGTTGTGTGACTAGTAATACAAATGGCGAGTAATGGGTCAGGTTTCATCTATGCTGTAGTTTCGTCTAGTCTGTCAGCGGATTTAAGACATAACAATTGTAATACAGTAAAAACTGTCATGAGCGACCTCTGCTATGAGCGACCACCTGTCATTTCCAACCACAATCGTAATGCATGGATCAGTTTTATTAAATAAACGCTCTGTTATCAGCGACCACCTGCTGAACGTGACCAGTGACCACGATGTCTTGGCAAAATATGCATTTCGACACTGCTGTGAACAACTGCATCGCAAATACGAGGATAAACTCCACTGACCTTTATTTAATCCCTGTAAGAATGACCGCTCATGCCGTTCTAAATAAAACCACAGAAATTTTAAAAAATAGGCTGGCTACCTATGTCTGAAAATTTTAGCTATGCTTATAGTGTTTTATAGTTTCTGCTGTAAACCAGACTAAAGTATATGTAGATTATTTCTTAGTCTGGTTCCCTGCTTCGTATGCTCCCTGCGTTGTTCTCCGCTATTCGTATAGGGGTGAGCAACGCAGGGAGCATACAAAGTAGGGAACCAGACTAATTATTCCTGCACTTAGCCTGCTTCCCGGCCTTAATCGCAGGATCCGACATCCCTTTGAACGACTGTATCGCGAGAACAGATGGACACCACTGACCTATATGCAATCAATTGTTACAACGACCGCTTGATTAGTAATGATTGTTCTAATCAAAAACAAGCATAAAAGGAATATTTAAAAAAAAGGATTGTTGCTACCAGTGATGGATGCTACAGTCCATAAACCAGGCTAATGTACATGTCACAAATTGCCGTCGTGGTGCCAAAGTTGACGTAGTGTTCGCGTATATTGTTTGTCTTTACAGTTAATCCATATTGCCAGGGGTGAATAAGGTCATTGTTTATTAAACCAGCAAGAGAGAATCATTTGGGGGATTCGATTGATAATGTTCAAGACTTGTGATGTTTGTTGTTTTTCACCGCGATGTTAAGTGATTACAACCCAATCACAAAGCTGTTGTCTATTCAAGTTGGTGCGACTGGGTTACACACTTAGCTTATAGAGTTAATCCTAGTATGTCATCTTTGAATGAAGCCATTGACTTTTGTCTCTGAGTAAATGGTTCTGTTTCTGGATGAGATAACTGTTTCTTTTTATTTCATTAATTGTTAGATATGCAATGCACATGTATAGATTTTTCATATTTTCCCACAGCCCAGTCAAAACCGTCTTTACGTTCAATATTACAACTGAACACTAATAATTTTAACACCTAGAACCTTAATGACAATGGATGAACCTCCAACTAAAAAGAGACAAATTTTAAGGCTGGAGAAAATAATTAGTGTAACTGAAAGAAGTGAAAAAGAGCAGAACACTTGCAAAAAAGCAGTTTAAACGTCGGTAAAACAAATTTAGGTTGTTATAAAGAAAAAGAAGTAATTCAGAAACAATTTCATATGCTAAAATATGTGATCTTCAAATGTAAATGTGATTTCATGTTTAATGACAGAAGTATATCTTTATTGCTATATAATTTTGATTATAGAAAATGCATAGAATATTTTAGCAAGAAATATTAATAAAGAATACAATATATGTACAGTGATTGTGGTTATTTTTCTTGAAATTGTTCTGAAACTGTACCTTGGAAACTGGTCTTTTTGTACAAGCCTGCTGTGAGAGACCACCTGTCTTGAGAGACTGCTTTTTGTTAGCAAAAAGGGCGGTCTCTCTCATAACAGGTTTTACTGTACTTGCCATTTCTGAGAAAATAAATAATTTTCCTTTCAATTTGATGCAGGTATAAGTCAGTATAACATAATTTTAAATTTTCTAGGTCTGTCAGCAGATTAAAGATATAAAGAATATAGTACTTGCCATTTCTGAGAAAATAAATCATTTTTCTATCGAGTTCATGCAGATATAAGTTATTATAACATCGTTTAAATTTGCTAGGCCCGCTGGTAAGCGACTGCCATATGTCGCTACTGCACGGTGGTGGCAAATTCCAAATTTTCAATATTCAATTGCAGTGACCCCACACCCCAACCTAAATGTCCAAATATGAAAAATGGGGTGAGAATATTCGGAGGAAACCCGGATTAGAAAATGGACTGCTATTTGTTTTAAGCCAAATTTACAGTCTAAATTGTTGAATCTCAGAGCTGAAATGAGAAATTGTTGTCCCTTGTATTATATATTAAAAAATGATATGAGCCCCTGTATCAATACAGGTTTGGGGACTAGTTTAACGAATTACAAGAAGACAAGTTGATTTTACAGAAAATTCAGTTCTTGTTTTTTTAACAGTATATAATTTTGAAGGTCTTTTGTCAAAATTTAAATCAGCCCTTTTGAAAATGTTTTCTAAATGATGGCTTCTTAACCAGATCATCTTAAGGAGCAGCAGAGAGGGTGAACCCTACAACTTTGTAGAGACCTTATTTTTGAAATTTAAGGGTTCCTACGAAGGCTGAAAAAAAAGTTTTTGCCTTAACAGTAAAAACTTCTCTAATTGACCAGATTTTTTCCGATTTTTTCACGTGCTGGTCACTCAATTTTTGTCGTTCACCC
>JAECUM010090960.1:0-10284 GCA_016617855.1 Megalonaias nervosa
CATCATCGTATACCACGAGGTTATTAATGAATCCATCCAGATCATCTACGGATGGCGCTTCATCATTATCAGTAATAAAGTCTATGACTTCACTGTCTTCATGCAACAATTTTGCGTTTTCATTAAAATCTTTAAGTACTTCGTAACATCGCTGATCATCTACAGATGGCGCTATCAAATATAATTTATCCCACTTCAGCCATCTCATTATTAGATTAAGTAATAATTGCATTTTTCCACTTCCGGACGGACCTATTATAATCATTCTGATAGAATTTGGTAACGCTGGATGGTGCTTTACTGGCTCTTGTTTTCGTGTCGCAGAGAAGTCAATTATATCCATATAATAAATAACATGAGTCTATATTGTGTTCGATGCAGAGCACCTACACATACTGCTGAATTAACGACAATAACAACAAAAATAAAAGACGCGCACTTACAGGTAAGTGTGTGAAATGTGGCACCAAGAAATATAAGTTTATTTCATCAAAGACAGGTGGGGGGGATATTGCTGCTTCGTTAGGAAAATTACCAGGAACTCCATGGGCTAAATACCCTGGTGAGAAACATTTACCCGGATATAATTATTGTGGTCCAGGAACTCGACTTGATATCCGACTTGACGAACGAGATCAGCCAAAACCCGGAGAGTATCCAGTAAATAAGATTGATCAAGCATGTCACGTTCATGATGTCGAGTATAAAAGTCCAGATTTGCAACAACGACATCTCGCAGATGTGAAATTGATTCACGCATTAAATTCTATACCTAATAAATCTCTCAGAGATAAATTCGCTAGCTTTCTAGTAAAAACTGCTATGAAAGGTAAACTAGTGCTAGGGGCTGGTAATTAATTATATAACTATCATAATGGAATCTGTTTATTATTCCCCGAGAGGGTATTGGAGAGGTAAAGCAGCAATCAGTAAACTTGCTGAAGCAGCAAAAGTTTCACGTAATGTTGCTGCATCATGGTTAGCACGACAGGCAATATGGCAAATGTATCTACCATCACCTAAAAAAATTCATTACGCATATTTTGATGTCAGTATCCCCAATGAAGTTCATCAAGCAGATATTTTGTTTTTACCACATGATACTGTTAAAACACGTTGACGAAAATCACGCACGTACAAATACGCATTGACTGTTGTTGACGTTGAGAGTAGATATAAAGAAGCGGAGCCGCTATCAACAAAAACAGCATCTGAAGTTGCATCTGCGTTTGAGCGAATTTATCAACGTGGTGGTCTACGATGGCCACAGTTATTACAAGTTGATCCTGGTAAAGAATTTCTTGGCGCAGTATTATCTTTGATGAATCGCCATAACGTTAAAATCAGACGAGCACATACCGAAATTCATCGTGATCAAGCAATTGTTGAACGATTTAATCGAACACTTGCTGAGCGGTTATTCGGATATCAATACGCAAAGGAAATATCTACTGACTTTAAGTCGGGTGAGCGATCTCGTGAATGGGTTGCAAGGTTACCAAGTGTGATATCTGCGCTAAATAATGAAATTACTCGTGCAATTTCCATGAAACCTTCTAATGCAATAACAAAAAAATATAAACCTCGTAGCGATAACGTACAAAACCGTGAACAACCAGTATTAGGTAATGTAACTGTGAGATATTTATACGAACCAGGGGAGCTTGAGGGTGGTAAAAAAAGAGCTACTGACCCTATCTGGAGCGTGACAACATATGCAATTTCTAGCGTAGTTAGATCCACAGGAAGACCTGCCATATACAGACTAGATTCTACTGCCCCTCAGCGTGGATTTGTACGTGAACAATTACAAGTAATTCCTGCAGATACACAATTACATTCACTTATGTAAATTAGCGCCCCGGCGTCGATTACATTCAAGACAGGTCAGCATCACATTTTCACGTGTATGACCAAGATCACTATTAATTCTGTCTACGGTAAATTGTTTTGGATTATTATTCGAATACTGCCATAGCATCTTACAGTTACAGCTTGCACAATGATTATTCTGTAGTTCCTTTAGTGTTATAATAAATTCAGTATCAATATCAAAGTCACGCTTATTTTTTTTTGTCACATTGTTTATAACCAGCTAATTTTTTCTTTATTACAACATCGTCATTAGTAATTTCCTCAGTTATCACGTAATCTATAATAACCCTATGTAGTTGAGTTATTCTTCTAACACGAGATATTGCAAGATAGACTAAAAGTTTGACCATTCGATACGATCATCTACAATCCAGATATTTGTATCAGAGATAGTTAATCCCTGTGACGAATGAATCGTTATAGCGTATCCTAACATCCACGGTGATTTTTCCATGTTCAATGCGCTCTCAACAACATCAATGGCAACCAAAACAATGTCATTCAGTACAAGATTTTGTACTCGGACATTTTCAGCGTCTCCACCATGTATTTCAACTTCAATATTTTGTCGTCGAGTATCTGATGGGCGATAACACAAAGGTACAGGTAACATCGGAAACTTTTCTTTATGTAACGTAAATAATTTCTTTTGCAGTTCATCACGAACTATCTTTCTACTTGCGACTATCAAATCAGCAGGTCTCCATAAAATCCAAAAATCATTCATAGTTGTCTCTGGAATTACTTTACGCATTATCTCACATTGTATTTTATCTGGTTGTAGTCTGATTAATCTTTTAAACTCTTTCAGCGACTCATCAATAGCTCTATGGTCATCATGTATTTCTTCATAATAATCTACATTATTCTTTAGCCATTCATGTGGAGACTGTCCAACAAAGGGTGGTGGTTGACCATGATCGCCACACATAATCACAGCAGTATTCTTTGTCAATAACCATTCAAGAAATGTTTTTAGTGTTTCTAACGACACCGTGCATATCTCGTCACATATGATATACTTAGGTATATATTTTTCACCCATCCGCGATGGAGTCCATGTATCTCCGCACCATCTAAAGAAACTATGATATGTACATGATTTTACTCCTCGTTGCTTTATTTCTCTAGCAAGTTTATGTGTAGGTGTCAAAACAATTATTACTTAGTTATTATTCATAAATAAGTTAATCGCACGAGTTGTTTTACCTGAACCACCACACCCATTAAGATAAACGGTCTTATGTCTAGATACAGGATCGTACACGGATGGTGCAGATGACTTTGATATTTGATTATTATTTTTGTAATATGTCTCCGCAATTTCAACATCGGCAGATTCAGAATAACTAAGTATATTTTCTTGTTTTATCCTCCATGACCCCCATTCACCATTACCGAGTTTTAATAAATCTTTATATTTTTTGTGTACATAAAATGAATCCGTAGCGACTCTGAACAGCGTGACGAGGAAATTTATTTATCATCGATAGTAGGTTTATCGAAACATAAGCTAACATCGAAGATCTTAAATGAGTAAACTGTGGTGAGTCGCCATCAAGATAGCTCACAATGGTACCTAGTTTTGTTCCATCTGATAAATAAGCATTACATCTGTTTATAAATGTGTTTTTCTCCATCGTATCAGCGATTATAAAATCTAATTCAGCATCGTCCATAATTAATCTTGTACACGCTCGTTTATAATCGTATGAACCACCTTGAGTAAGTTTACCGATTATCATTCTACCAAGATCTTTTGTAAGTTTTTCATCGTACTCGTTCCTGCATTTACTTATTTTAATGACATGATCTTCATCAATATCAGGGAATTCTTTCCTGGCATCATCGATATTAAATCTATCCGGTTCTGGTAACCAAACTTGCTTCTGTGAACTATACGATATAATCGCTTCAGTTACCCTCAACGATATTAAAAATCCAGCATCAAGCATATATCGCAATAGTACTATCGGAACCCAACATCGCTCTGAAAAATGTCTTCCGAACCAAATATAAGTAATCGAATGATTCTACGTGAGCAAATCCTGTTAAGTCAAAATCTGGTAAGGATCCGTTTATCGCAACCCTGGTCATGTCATGTGTAGGATGTCCGAATCTCTTAAAGTATTTAGAACATGCTCCATATCCAAGAAAACTCCCAGGATAACACGCTATCATATCAACCGAGATAACATCACTATGGCTGTATTTGGTGTTCCATAATCCACCGTGCCCATATTCTATACAACTTTTCTTGACATCTTCAAGAAATTCCGATCGTGTCGTTTTCCATGAATTTTTCTCCTGAGCGAAATGAGCAGCGACTGACGGAACAGTAAAACAGTTATTCAATAATTGTCTAACTATGACATCATCAGAGGTATATTCACGCCAAAGGCGTTGCGCAAGATGTTCCATTTCCTCATGGAGAGATTCTGTACGATAAATATCACCGTTAGGTCGTACAAATTGATCGTAATGATCATATTACGAACTCTGAAATAACCAAACAGAAACAGGATCGGTTTTACTAATATTTTTAATAAAATCAAAGATATCACCGTCATAAAATTTAACCGTTCTATCTCGTGGAAATATTGTTACTGCAGCAGTCCATGCGTGCGCGTTGTGATCAATAATATCTATCGGAGTTCCATTTTTTATATATTTCGGTTTGTACAAAATCTCTCCGGTTAATGTTTTTACTGCTATTGGAAATCTTAATTTTTTCTCTAGCTCAGCAACGTTGCTGATAGACGCTCCGGTATATTTAACCGACTCTGCCCATGTATTTATTTTTTTACGTCTTAAATCAGTTAAACCATTACCACGTATCGCATTTGTAAAGTGTTCTGTGACTCGCTCAGCTACGCAATTTATTCTTGACGAAGCCAAGGATGACAATTTCATCGGTTTGAGATCCCCAACATCAGGTTTATTATTCAGCGGAAATATTCCATAGACAACCGCAGTTACAGGGTACGATCGCTCATAATACGGTTTATCTATACCAGTTAGTATTCCTGGTTTAGATTTATTACTCAAGAAGATATTATTTCCTGACTGCACGCGGACGGGATCGCGCTTGTCACGAATAATCCAAATATCTTCTTCCGTATTTACAATAAATTTTATTAAAATAAAATATTTTTGATTATCAAGGTGGTTAATGATTACTCTTCCTCGTTTGTCATTCATCGTATCAGAAACATTTCCAACTCTGAATGTTGACCATGCATGAACTGCACCACCTTCTTGGCCTCACGGATACGTTTAGTTACATCTTTATTAGTTAAAGCTAGATCTTGCATCGAAATACTAAATTTATACTCGGGTAGTCTGTCAAGATCGAATCTGGTTGCGTAGGGTTCAATCACGGATAATTCTTCCATATTATAATTAAGGCAAATATATATTTAATTGAATAGTAATCTTTTGTATATGATTCAACCAAATCATTGCCACTGGTTAAAAATCGGTTATACGTCTCCGTGTAACAGAACATGTGTGAATGAATACTGTAGTTATCATATGCAATGCGTCAGAAATGGGAGTCTAGGACCAAAACCGTGTATGGTGTGTAGTGCTGGAGTGCGAGGAAGGACTCAACTGTGTGCGCAATGCAGTGGTAAAAAATACAGAGAGTTGAAACGATATTACGATAAAAAATATAACACTGACTCTCCTATAAAGACCGAAGAAGATTATCTGGCTAGATTTTCAAAAAACAATGATTTAGACAAATAAAATATTATATACAAATGGAGCAAAATGAGTTTGTGTCACATCCAATCCAATACTAATTATGAAGCATCTTGAGAAGGTGTGGTTAGAAACTGCAGATTGAAAAAACCAGTCGGTAGTGTTACCAATACTGGTTATCTTGCGTTTACTACTAATGGCAAGAAAAAAGATATTTATCACATAGATTTACCTATGAGTGTTATTTTAGATTGATCAAAGATGTGTATGTAGTGAATCACATCAACGGCAATAAACTTGACAATTCACTTGGAAATCTACGTATTATCACGCAGAGTGAAAACTGTAAGTTCGGAAACACTGGCGGCGCACGATTTGCAAGACCTGTTAGATCAGTGAATGCAGAATCTGGAGAAGAAATTAGGTTTGAATCAATTAATTCTGCTGCCAAATATTTTGACATAGTGCCACAATCGGTACAATACGTGGCAGAAAATATATATAAATCTTCCTTCTCCAAAAGATTTGCACAAAAAATAAGATTTCAATACGTTTAGTCTACCGTATTTTTAATGTTACCAAATGATTAAGCGCTCCATCAAGCATAATGATAAATATCGTAGTTGTCCGCTTATACGAGTTAATGTCAAAAGCTATCCTGATTGTCCATACTTGCAAAACATTTCAGTGAATTTGGATCTCAAGTACTGCAAATAAACATAATTTTTATAAATATTTAGTGGTTTTTTTATTTCGTTGATTTTGTTCTGAATACCGCGTTTTTTGTTCGAAAATATCGTTTTCTGCATGAAAAATGACCAAAAATCAGTGAAAATCAGTCAGATTTTGACAAATTCTGTGGGTGAAACCCCCAGGAAGGTTAACGGGAATTAACATTAGGTTTTCAATTTATCGATGAAAAACTGGTTTTTTCCGGATTGTTATCGTAATTCGCTAGCAAAAATCTATATAATACGAGCAAAAGAACTGGAAAAGACCAGTATTTGATCAACAAATTTAAAACCTAATGTTAATTCCCGTTAACCTTCCTGGGATTTTGAACCAATGAAAACTAGCAAACTCAACGAAAAACTTTGCACAACGGGCAATATTGTACTTGATACCTACTGAAATATAATGGTTGGGATACAATACTTGTCAATATGAGGTATCCACAATGCGAAACATGTCCAAATCTATGATACCTACTGAAACATAATGGTTATGTTAATTTTCCCAAGGATTTTGTTTAGCTATTATCACAGTCAATGGTCCATCATTATCGCTGTCATTTTCACTCGTATTTTCACTCGTATTTTCATGCTCTCTTAACCGTCTTATACGAAAGTTCATAATCTTTTTCTGTTCGTATCCATGAGATAATTCTAGCTTGATTTTGTCAATAGCGTTTGAGAGAGGCACAAACAACTTTACCTGATCATCAGTGACAGTTGCCAGTGACTTTAACATTCCTTGTTGGATAATTTTCATGAATTTATAATCAGCGGATAGCGTGAATCTGTTCTCGTTCTTTCGTTGTTGTAATGAGTCAAAATCACATAGAATCTTTTCAGCATTAAGATTGTCAGATACATTGATACCGTTATGTTGTAATTTTTTAATCGCAGAAACAATGACATTGATATTTTCAAAATTAATTATATAATAAGTGTTTATTTAATATAAAAAAAATATTAGCCCCCATGACTTTTTTTTTGTCAGGGAGCTGTTTTTGTGTGATATATGGTTATGAAATATATACAGATGGTTTATGATTTTGATTTCAGCACAACATGTATATATGGTTATGAAATATATACAGATGGTTTATGATTTTGATTTTGATTTTGGACGGCACAAACATATAGATGATTCTATGAACATGAAATATATACAAATGGTGATGACGGGGGAATCTTGTCTACGTCCAACAGATTTTGTACACTCTCCCCCCATACAAAACCCCGGGGAGTGTAAAAGGTACACCCCTCAAGGGTGTATGGTAGGAGAGTGTATTTTGTCTGTTGTGGATTTCGAGGAAATGCTCCGGGTTCCCCCAATTAAATAGCATCAGTCGCCAAATGCAAGATAATATCTTTAGCATTTTTGGAGACTCGAACACGCGAGAGTCTGTAGAGCTTCGATCTACGTCCAACCGTCTTACCATTTCGGCCATCGCTCTCTTATCAATAATACAGTTGAATTTAAGTATATAAAATATTTGCGCTGTCTCACAGGACTTGTATTACTAATGTAGCGTGAATTTACTTTAATTTTTCAAAATTAATAAAATAATCCACGCATGAGTTATCGTTCGTTAAGGTCAAAATACGTTAGAGCTAAAAATAACTCTACGTATTTGGTATATAAAACTGACGTGAGTTTAAGGTTATTAGAGTCAAATTATTCCTCTCTGTTACAAACTGCTGCTTCACTAACAGCGATGCTTACAGAAAACAGATAGATCACTAAATAATTAACGAAAAACGATATATATCGTGTCCGTACGGGGACTGAAATACCTCTATAGATAACATGTATTACAAAGAAGATAATCGTTTATTGCTCTACAGAGAGAGACAAAGCAGAGTTATCGCGCTTCATTATATAATCAATTACAGTGAAAAAAATAATTTTTATCCGTGTTTTTGAGAGAAATGTATATAGAGACCTGCCAAGTGTTACAATTTAGACCCTCTCTCTCAAGTTATTGACAAAATTAAGCTAGAATTATCGCATGAATACGAACAGAAAAAGATTATAAACTTTCGTATAAGACGGTTAAGAGAGTATTGTGATAATGGCTAAACAACCCCTGGCAAAATTGAAAGTTTATTCATTTATTTATATTCTGCCTGGTAAAAAAATGTTATTCTATCTTTGATAGACATCAGATTGAATAAAATAACTATTATGTATGTGTTTTGTGATATCATCGCACTTTCTGCAAACAAGCATCAGAATGACACAATAACTATTCTATCTTTTATCAGAATAACAAACAACTATTCTGACCCGATATTTTTTTTTTGTTCTACGATGACGCATTGTGATAAAAACGCATTATGAGCGTACATACAGATTTATATTTAGTTCTTCATTTCTTGTGTCCAGAATGCGATTGCTTTGGTCTGTAAGTTTAAAGTGTATCCTTGATAATTATGGATTATGAACTCGCAGGTACACGGGGTTAATTGGCTCTGATACAATTAACCAACCTGGGGGGGGCTAATGGGCTAAAACTGTATAATATGTACCCTTGCTGGGCCTGGTTAGACTTAGAAAGATCTATCTGATAGCTACCTTCAATAACATCGCATACCAGATTGACTGCAATTGTTGTTGTTATATTTACAATACCTGGCGATATATGACGTCCGGTACCAAAAGGATTGTTATTGTGTTTTAGTGTAACCGGTGGTGGGGCTATTTTTCTCCACGATTCAATTACTCCCGGATAATATTCTTCGATAAGATCACTTAATGATTTCTTCATTTCAGCGTTATTTAAATCTGGTATAACAAATATTTGTAAATCTTTTTCTGTTATTTTTATAATGATCAAGAAATAATTGTTTCAATGTTGGACTTGTGTAAGGATTTCCATCGAGTTTAGTCGCAATGTTTATAATACTTCGATTGGCGATGTATAAATCGAATAAGATCCCATTTAAGTGTTTTATTGACTCGATTATTTGCTGCTTTACGTTATCATCATAATGTTGTGATAATGAAATAAGTAAATTTCTTAAATCATTAAACGTTTTATCGTATTCAGGCTTAAGAGTATCTAAAAAATCTTTTAAAAATTTTTCGTCAACAATATCTCGATGCCTCCCCCTTGGCGTAATGATAATATTATATACTGATCTAGTCATCTTGGGGATCCTTTTACCATCAAAATCGGTAAAGTAATATATATCGTCGTTTGGAATTCCAAATATTATACGATTCCATGGATATTTTCCTCGATATTCTGGATTTTTAATGAATTTTTCTTCACTCGTTTTAAACTCATTTTTAGTTGGTTCTGAAACTCCATTATAAACAGGTGCGACTTCAGGCCATCCTAACACAGATCTAATCGAACTCTGATAAATATCTACGAGGTAATCAGGAGAATTTATTTCAATCACCGCTGATAGTGTTGGTTCGTAAGCAGTAATCGCTATTTTAGATTCTTTCCCTGTGATAGATTTAATTCTGCGTTGGAACTCATCATTAATCTCGTCTATTTGATAACTACCCGTTGTAATTCCAACAACTTGCCAATCAGGTGTTCCATCAGGTTTTTTTTTTTTATTCGCAAATACCAGTGAATTATTTGGTTGTTGTCCACCAAACGGTTTTGACCTAATATTAGGCCAGCTATGATAAACTCGTAATTGTGCTAGCGCTATTTCCTTTGCTGGAATTGCAGTTGGAAAATTAACGCTAAATTCAGGATTGGTTGAACTTAATGATATCATAGTAGTTTTTGACGGCGTCGTATTAGCTACGATCTGCTGTAATAATTCTAACGATGACATTATTTAAAATACTCCGTATTTAATAGAGCGGAAATTCAACTCTCCACTTTATCATCCACTTTGAATGCCTCATGATAAGTTTCCATTATCGTTGCAAACTCCTCATCAGATATTTTATCATCGCTGAGATACGCCGAAAGATAAGATGATAATTTAGAATAAGATGATGTTGCTG
>JAECUM010090961.1:0-14880 GCA_016617855.1 Megalonaias nervosa
CATACTGTTTACATGTACAAGAAAGTGTCCGTAGACATTGTAAACAATCAAGCAGGAAAGACTCTAACAACAATAGAAACTACTTTCTGCAGCTAAAATGCGAATGATAGATTTATTGATTAAGACGCATACCTTGATGGTTCAAAACAGCTGAAACCAGTGAATAATCCCATGTCTCATCGACAGATATTGTTCTGTTGGTTCAGAACAAATATAACCTTCGGTCGTACTTTACTAAACCAATTCGGATGATAATGTTCGTACTTCATGCGTGTACACATAATAGTCGATGTATAAAATATTTTCCGACAAAAGTCGCAAAATTCATTCAGTTATTTATTCTGAAAATAAAAATAAAGAAACAAATACGAAACAGTGAGTGTTCCCCCTCATGATGTAATGTTAAACAGATCATCGGTACAACGTTGTAAAAACGTCCCATATTATACCTGTTATTTGTAATTGTCTGTATTTTTGCGATCAAAGAATAATTATGATTATGTTCATGTGCAACGTTTAAGCAACGTTGCTAGAAGGTATTTCCACACGTAACCAAATCACAAACTTACAGTAACGTACTTACATTATGAAAATTATGATATGTTAGCCGGATACCCACAAAATGTATTGAGGTGCTTAAACTGAACCAAACTATAAGTGCACATCAAAATCTATATACTCTTCAAAACAATGTTACAAATTGTCAAAAGTCTCAAATGCAAATGCGGGAGTACGTTGTACTAGGCAACAAGGGTTTTTGCATTAGCCGGAGCTGTAGTCTGAACACATGTTCTGGTACGCTAAGGCAATTGTTGATGGCGCCAGTGACTCAATCTTGTATGTCAATGTCTGCTGTATTTGCATGATTTCGAGTTCACACAATTACAGGCTGTTTATAATCTGCATAATCGGATAAGTCTTTATAGAACATCATAGACGGGCCAGCAAACTAAGCCTAATTATCACGGCATCTGGCGAGTCCAATATCAACCTGGTCGGGAATTGTTTAGATTTAAATTCAGTCCATAACTCAGTCTCGTGCTCTGTGGAGCAACACCATCGTAGTTATTTTAGCCTACAATGACCTTGTTAAACTGTCTCTATAATTTGTTCTCTACTAGTATAACATTTCGTGCCTTTCAAGCTCCACCACCAACTCTGCAATTCCAGCACTTACTTATTTGACACACAGCAGCAGGCAGGGTGAACCCTACAACTTTTTGCTCGACCCCGTAAGCAAAAATAAAGGTTCCTACAGGGGCTGAAAAATAAGGTCAATAACGATAAACCGAACCTTCTAACTTTTATTATTACCAAAACGGATAATGTTAGATCATTTTTGTTATTTTATTTTTGGCTTTTTTGTTTTTTATGTTATAATGCGTTTAGTTTACTCGCCGGGTCACTCAATTTTTGTCGTTCACCCTTCCTGCTGCTGTAATTAACCAAAGATTTTATCCAGACCTATACGATATCTGGATCTTGGATCATGTAGATTTATTGTAATAAATCCGAACGGAACAGCTTGTGCTTTTGAAAAGAAGTTTTTAAACTTAATCACGTCTATATCCCCTGAACACCAGGTATAATAAATATTCTGTAAAGTATAATTATCTACTCCATTAAACACAACCAAAATATTGCAGTTGTCTCTGATCACTTTAGGTATTTGTGTATATCGTTGTGTAACATAAATCACTTCTGTATTTTTGTGTCTACCTCGAGAAAATATTCTAGCTGGATTTGTTTGTCTGTCCAACATAACGTCATCGTACACCACTAAATTATTAATAAATCCATCTAGGTCATCTACAGATGGAGCCTCATCAATATCGGTAATAAAATCAACAACATCATCACCGTCTTCATTCAACAATTTTGCATTTTCATTAAAATCTTTAAGTACTTCGTAACAGTGTTGATCATCTACGGATGGTGCTACTAAATACAATTTACTCCATTTTAACCATCGCATTATTAAATTTAATAATAGTTGTGTTTTACCCGATCCAGATGGACCTATTGTAATCATCCTTATCGAATTTGGTAATGCTGGATGATGCTTTACTGGCTCTTGTTTTCGTGTCGCCGAAAAGTCAATTATATCCATATAATAAATAATATGAGTCTATATTGTGTTCGGTGTAGGACGTCTACACCCACTGCTGAACTAACTACAATAACAACAAAAAATAAACGACGTGCTCTGACGGGCAAATGTGTAAAATGTGGCACGAAGAAATACAAATTTGTTAAAACAAAGACAGGTGGAGATATTGCCGCTTTATTAGGAAAATTACCAGGAACTCCATGGGCTAAATACCTCGGTGAGAAACATCTTCCTGGATATAATTATTGCGGTCCCGGAACTCGACTTGATATCCGACTTGATAATCAAGATCAACCAAGATCAGGAGAGTATCCAATAAATAAGATTGATCAAGCGTGTCATGTTCATAACGTTGCGTATAAAAATAAAGATTTGCAACAAAGGCATCTGGCAGATGTAAAATTGATTCATGCATTAAATTCTATACCCAATAAATATGTCAGAGAAAAACTCGCTAGTTTTCTAGTACAATCTGCCATGAAAGGTAAAATAATGTTAGGGGCTGGTAATTAATTATATAACTATTATAATGGAATCCATTTATTATAGCCCAAGAGGATATTGGAGAGGCAGATCAGCTATTAGTAAATTATCTGAAGCAGCAAAAGTCTCACGTTCTGTTGCTGCAGCGTGGTTAACACGACAGGCAATATGGCAAATTTATCTACCACCACCTAAAAAAATTCAATATGCACATTTTGATGTCAGCGTCCCTAATGAGGTTCATCAAGCAGATATTTTATTTTTACTACACGATACCATTAAAATTGGTAAACGTCAATCACGCACATACAAATACGCATTAACTGTTGTTGACGTTGCAAGTAGATATAAAGAAGCTGAACCATTATCAACAAAGACAGCGTTTGAAGTTGCATCTGCGTTTGAACGAATTTATCAGCGAGGACCTTTGCGATGGCCACAGTTATTACAGGTTGATCCTGGTAAAGAATTTCTTGGTACAGTATCATCGTTGATGAAGAAATATAACGTTAAAATCAGACGAGGACATACTGAAATTCATCGTGATCAGGCAATTGTTGAACGATTTAATCGAACACTTGGTGAGCGGTTATTTGGATACCAATACGCAAAAGAAATATCTACTAACTTTAAATCCGGTGAGAGATCTCGTGAATGGGTTGCAAGGTTACCAAATGTGATAGCTGCATTAAATAACGAAATTACTCGTTCAACTTCCATGAAACCTTCTATTGCGATCACAAAAAAATATATACCCCGTAGCAATGACAGACATCAACCTCAACCAGTATTTGGTAATGTAACTGTAAGATATTTATATGAACCTGGCGAACTTGAAGGTGGTAAAAAAAGAGCAACTGATCCTATATGGAGTGTGACTACACATACAATTTCTAGTGTGGTTAGATCTACTGGTAGACCTCCAATCTACAGATTATATTCTACCGCCCCTCAACGTGGATTTGTACGTGAACAATTACAGGTAATTCCGAAAGACACACAATTACCACCACATACAATTACATAACCAGAACCTCTACGTCGATTACATTCAAGACAGGTCAGCATCACATTATCACGTGTATGACCAAGATCACTATTAATTCTGTCTACGGTAAATTGTCTTGGATTATTTTTCGAATATTGCCATAACATATTACAGTTACAGCTTGCACAATTATTATTCTGTAGTTGTTTTAGTTTTATAATAAATTCAGTATCAATATCAAAGTCACGCTTATTGTTTTTGTCACACTGCTTATAACCAGATAGTTTTATTCTTATTACGTCATTATTAACAGTTTGATCATTATTTTCTATAAAATTCATAATAACCCTATGTAGTTGAGATATTCTTCTGACTCTAGAAACTGCGAGATAGACTAAATTCGACCATTCAATCCGATCATCTATAATCCAGATATTTGTATCAGAAATAGTTAACCGCTGTGATGAGTGAATAGTTATAGCATATCCTAACGTCCACGGTGATTTATTCATATTCAGCGCATTCTCAACGACATTAATATCGACTAAAACAATATCATTCAAGACAAGAGTCTGTATTCCACCACCAGGAATTTCAACATCAATATTCTGTCGTCGAGTATCTGCTGGGCGATAACATAATGGTACCGGTAGATCTGAAAACTTTTCTTTATGTAACATAAATAATTTATCTTGTAGTTCATCACGAACTATCTTTCTACTTGCAACTATTAAATCAGTGGGATTCCATAAATTTAGAAAATCACTCATAGAAGTCTCTGGAATTACTCTTCGCATTATTTCACATTGTACTCTGTCCGGCTGAAGTCTGATTAATCTTTTAAATTCCTTCAGTGGTTCATCAATAGCTCTATGATCATCATTTATTTCTTCATAATAATCTACATTATTCTTCAGCCATTCATGTGGAGACTGTCCAATAAAGGGTGGTGGTTGACCATGATCACCACACATTATTACAGCAGTATTCTTTGTCAATAGCCAATCAAGAAATGTTTTTAATATTTCTAACGACACCGTGCATATCTCGTCCCATATAATATATTTAGGTATATATTTCTCACCCATTCGCTCAGGAGTTCATGTGTCTCCACACCATCTAAAGAAACTATGATAAGTACACGATTTTACTCCTCGCTCTTTTATTTCTCTGGCGAGTTTATGTGTCGGTGTCAAAACAATTATATCTGAATTATTATTCATGAATAATTTAATCACACGTGTTGTTTTACCTGAACCACCGCATCCGTTAAGATAAACAGTCTTATGTCTAGCCACAGAATCATATACAGATGGTGCTGATGATTTTGATACTTGATTATTATTTTTGTAATATATTTCCCTAATTTCAACGTCGGCAGATTCAGAATAGCTAAGTATATTTTCTTGTTTTATTCTCCATGATCCCCATTCACCATTACTAAGTAGCGGTTTTAATAAATCTGTATATTTTTTATTTATATAAAACGAATCCGTTGCGACTCTGACAGCATCACGAGGAAATCTATTTATCATAGACATTAGATTTATAGAAACATATGCCAACATAGATGATCTTAAATGAGTAAATTGTGGTGAGTTACCATCAAGATAACTCACAATTGTACCTAGTTTGATTCCGTCTGACAAATAAGCATTACTCCGATTTATAAATGTGTTTTTTTCCGTTGTATCAGCTATTATAAAATCGAGTTCAGCATCGTCCATAATCAATCTTGTACAGTGTCTTTTCTGATCATATGCTCCTCCTTGAGTAAATTTACCAATTATCTTTCTACCAAGATCTTTTGCAAGTTTTTCATCATGCTCGTCTCTGCATTTACGTATATTATTAATAATTTTAATAATGTCATCTTCATTAAGATTAGGAAATTCTTTCCTGGTATCATCAATATTAAATCTATTTGGTTCTGGTAACCAAACTTGCTTCTGTGGACTAAACGATATTATCGCCTCACTCACCTTCAACAATGTTAAAATTCCAACATCAAGCATATATCGCAATAGTACTATTGGAACCCAACATTTTTCTGAAAAATGTCTTCCAAACCAAGCATAAGTAATCGGATGGAGATTGTCTGCAAATTTGAATGATTCTACACGAGCAAATCCGGTTAAGTCAAAATCTGGTAAATGTCCGTTTATCGCAACCCTGGTCATTTCGTGTAATGGATGTCCGAATCTCTTAAAGTATTCAGAACATTCTCCGTATCCAAGAAAACTTCCAGGATAACACGCTACCATATCGACGGATATAACGTCATTACACTTATATTTAGTATTCCATAATCCTCCGTGTCCATATTCTACACAGCTTTTATGAATATCTTCAAGAAATTCTGATCGTGTTGGTTTCCATAAATTTTTCTCCTGAGCGAAATGAGCCGCTACAGATGGAACTGTAAAACAATTATTTAATAATAGTCTAACTTTGATATCGTCTGAAGTATATTTCAGCGCAAGATGTTCCATTTCTACATTAAGAGATTCTGTACGGTAAATATCACCATTAGGCCGTACAAATTGATCGTAATGATCATATTCTGAACTTTGAAATAACCAAACGGATACAGGGTCACTTTTGCTGATATTTTTGATAAAATCAAATATATGATCATCATAAAATTTAACCGCTCTGTCTCGTGGAAATATTGTTACTGCTGAGGTCCACGCATGCGAATTATGTTCAACGATTGCTATAGGAGCTCCATATTTTATGTATTTTGATTTATATAAAATCTCTCCCGTCAGCGTCTTTACTGTTATTGGAAATCTTAATTTCTTTTCTAGATCAGCAACATCTTTAATAGACGCTCCGGTATCTTTAACTGATTCTGCCCACATATTTATTTTTTTACGCCTTAAATCTGTTAAACCATTACCACGTTTATGAAATGTTCTGTAACTCGTTCAGTTACGCAGTTTATTCTTGATATTTTCATCGGTTTGAGATCCGCAACATTAGGCTTATCATTCAGCGGAAATATTCCATATACAACTGCAGTTGCTGGATAACTTTGTATATAGTAAGGTTTGTCAACACCGGTTAGTATTCCGGGCTTAGATTTATTACTCAAAATAACAATATTATTTCCTGATTGTATGCGTACTGGATCGCGCTTATCACGAATAATCCACATATCTTCTTCTGTATTTACAATAAATTTTATTAAAATAAAATATTTTTGATCATCAAGGTGATTAATAATTACTTTTCCTCGTTCGTCATTCATCATATTAGTAACATTTCCGACTCTGAATGTTGACCATACATGAGCAGCGCCACTATTACGAAATTCATTTTTTGCTTCACGAATACGTTCAGTTACATCCTCATCCGTTAATGCCAGATCTTGCATCAAAGTACTAAATTTATATTCTGATAGTCTGTCAAGATCAAATCTGGATATCTGAGGTTCAATTGCCGATAATTCGTTCATATAATTAAGACAAGTATTTAAATTAGAATTTTAGTATATATAATGCTTGAAACAAAAAACAAATGTGCTTGGCTCAGAATTGGATATACTTCTACTTGTAATAAATCGTGCGTGAACAAATACTGCTACTACCATATGCAAAATATCAAAAATGGAAGTACAGGACCAATACCATGTGTGCAATGCGGTGTTGGAGTGAGGGGAAAAACTCAATTGTGTTTAAAATGTGGCGGAAAAAAATACAGAGAACTAAAACGATATTATGTCAAAAAAAAATAATACTTTGACGTCAGGTAAATCTCCTATAAAAACCGTAGATGATTATCTGGTTAGATTTCAAAACAATGATTTAGACAAATAATATTATATATATAATGGAGCAAAACGAATTTGTGAAACATCCTATAATAAAAAATTATGAAGCATCCCGAGATGGTGTGATCAGACACTGTAGATTGAAACAACCAGTTGGTAGTATTAATAATACTGGTTATCTTAAATTTCGTGCTGGGAAAAATAAACATTATTACTCACATAAATTCATATTCGAATGTCATTTTGGATTGATCAAAGATGGACTTGTAGTTGATCATATTGATGGAAATCCCAAAAATAATCGGATATCTAACCTGCAAGCTATTACACAGAGTCAGAATTCTGCACGTGGAAATACAGGAAAATGTAAAAAGTTTACAAGAAGAGCTATTAAATCCATAAATACAGAAACAGACCAAGAAATGACTTTTCCCTCAATTAATGCGGCTGCAAAATATTTTAGCATACATCCACAATCGGTACAACATGTCGCAAATACTATTACTAGATCAGCATATTCAATAAAATATGATCAGCCGATAATATTTGAATATATCTAACTCTGTACTCTTAATAAATAAATTGTATATAGTTCGACTCTTTAATGTGCTATGGGTACCTTCACCGTCGCTGCTCTCAGTGTCACTTTCACTTTTGACAGAATCAAATAACATAATTTTTCTCAGTTGCATTACACGATTATCCACGATCTTCTTTTTTTCGTATTCACGAGAAAGTTCGGATCTAATATTTTCGATCGAACGTGCAAGAGGCGCAAATAGCTTTACCTGTTTTTCATTTACCACCGCCAATGATTCTAACATAGACTGATAGATTAATTTTACAAATTGATAATTGGATGGTAATGTGTATTTATTTTCAAATTTTCTTTGTTTTAATATTTCATAATCACATAATATTTTTTCAGGATCGAGATTATCAGATAGATTTATTCCGTTATGTTTTAATTTTTTAATAGCAGAAATAATATCATTAATGTTTTCTTGGTTCATTATATAATAATTATTTCTTTAAAATAAAAAATAATATCAGTCTCTGAATAATTATTATAAAAAAATGTAGTCCCCATAACCCCATGTGAACCCCTAGGTTGTCATATGGCATCCTAGCAGGATCAGAAGGTCAGGGGACTGTTTTGAGGATGATTATGATTATATACAGATGCCTATGATTATATACAGATGCTTATGATTATATACAGATGATTATGATTGTATGATTATATACAGATGCTTATGATTATATACAGATGATTATGATTATATTTTTTGCAGACGGCACAAACATAAACTTATCCTAATGACATATGAGTGTATGAACATGAATATATACAAATGGTGATGATTTTGATTTTTGCAGACGGCACAGACATAAACTTATCCTAATGACATATGATTGTATGGTTATGAAATATATGCAAATGGTGATGACGGGGGAATCTTCTCTACGTCCAACAGATTTTGTACACTCTCCCCCCATACAAAACCCCGGGGAGTGTAAAAGGTACACCCCTCAAGGGTGTATGGTAGGAGAGTGTATTTTGTCTGTTGTGGATTTCGAGGAAATACTCCGGGTTCCCCCAATTAAATAGCATCAGTCGCCAAATGCAAGGTAAAACACCTTTAGCATTTTTGGAGACTCGAACACACGAGAGTCTGCACAACTTCGATCTACGTCCAACCGTCTTACCACTTCGGCCACTGCTCTCTTATCAATAATACAGTTAAATTTAAGTATATATAAAATATTTGCGCTGTCTCACAGAACTTGTATTACTAATAGAAATGTAGAACTGTACTTCAGTTTTTTCAAAATTCATAAAATAATTACACGTATGAGTTATAGTTCGTTAAGGTAACAAACAGACGGACTAATACGCTATACACGTATATACAACTGGGTTTGTACAGGTAACGACGTAGTAGTAAGGGAAATAATCGTTTAATTTACTCCGCAGAGAGAGATAGCCGAGTTATCTCGCTTTATTATATATATACAATTGCTTTAATCATAGAAATTGATTATTATTCATGTATTTACTCATCAGATTATTTTTTTGCCCCTGATTATTTAATCAGACGTTCAACGAGCGTATATACAAATTAATATTAAGAGACTCTTGTCTTAGATCCAAAATGTTTCCTGCCTGGTCAGTAAGTTTGAAATTTATTCTTGATAATAATGGATTATGTACACGTAGATAAACTGGATTAATTGGTTCAGATACAATTAACCACCCGGGTGGATCTTTAGGACTGAATGTATATAGTATATACCCCTGTTGGGCCTGGTTAGACTTTGAAAGATCTACTTGATAACTATCATCAATTACGTCACATACTAGATTGACCGCGATCGTAGATGTTATATTAACAATATCAGGTGAGATATGGCGACCTCCACCATGTGGATCATTATTATATTTAAGAATAGTTGGTGTAGGTATTAATTTTTCCCATGAATCACATATTCTTTTAAAGTGTTCATCAATAAGATCATTAACGGACTTCTTTAGCTCTTCAGAGTTAAATCCAGGAATTACAAATGTTGGTAGCTGTTCTTCTGTGATTCCATAATATTTAAGAAATACTGTTTTAAATAAGCGTTTATAGCTTACTCGCTGAATAGGATCATCTTCATTAACTATATAAGTACTAAGAAATCTATCTACCGGTACGTTTAATGTTTTTTTCTCTATCAACGATAGCCTTATTTACATATTCTAAGTCTGATGCAATCTGATTCAGATGTTGTATTGTTTCAATTATTTGATTTTTTAAGTCATCATTGTAGGACGTGCTGATGCTGGAAAATAAATTTCTTAGATCATTAAGTATACGTCCGTGTTCAGATTTAATTGGTCTTGATTTTGAGTTAATTTCTTCAACATTAATTGTTGCTATTCTTGGTGTACCTTTACCCCGAACGAAATCTATAAAATGAGTATACTGTGCATAACCACGATAAGCATCCGGAGTCTCTATAAACGGATAAGTTTTTCGATATTCTGGAAGTTGCATAATTTTTTCAATATCTACGACGAAATCAGATCGTTGTGGTTCTGGTGGTCCTTGATAAACCGGTGGATCTTCAGGCCAACCTAATACTGATCTAATCGAACTTTGATAAATATCTACAGAGTAATCAGGGGAATTTATTTCAATAACCGCTGATAATGTTGGTTCGTAGACAGTAATTGCTATTTTTGATTCTTTTCCTGTAATAGATTTAATTCTGCGTTGGAACTCATCATTCATCTGCTCTATTTGATAACTGCCCGTTGGAATAGCAACTACTTGCCAATCAGGAGTTCCATCAGGCTTATTCTTATTAGCGAATACTAATGAATTATTTGGCTGTAGTCCACCAAATGGTTTTGATCTAATATTTGGCCAGCTATAATAAACTCGCAATTGCGTTAATGCTATTTCTTTTGCAGGAATTGATGTTGGAAAATTGACACTAAACTCAGGATTGGTCGAACTTAATGATATCATAGTAGTTTTTGACGGAGTTGTATTAGTGACGATCTGCTGAAGTAACTCCCTGTCTGTCATTATTATTATAATTATTATTTAATTCGTTAAAATCATTAGCGATCACCTTAAAAGCGTCATCATAGGTTTTCATCATCATCGCGAATTCAGTATCGGATATTTCACCACCACTAACACACGAAGAAATGTACAAAGATAGTTTAGAACATGCATCTGCCACTGTATGTAATTTAATCATATAATCGTGCAATTTAGCATTTGTACAGGTATCTATCTTTTTGGCTATAATACCGAGAACTCCAGCAATAGTCGTTGATGCTGAAACAATAATGGTTATAACAGTAGGTGCTGTCATCGTCAATGTTGATAATAATAATCCTGTTCCAGCAATAACAGCAGAAACCGAGTAAACAACTATATCAATAACAACTTTACGTCTTTTGTATTTTTTATTTTTATGTTATAATAGTCGATAAAATTATTTAGTTTAGTGAGACGCTCACATACTTGATTGCATCTGTAACGTTGAACGTCGATGCGAGACTGAGTTTGATCCATTATACTAACAACGACATTTAATTAAGTTTCAGTTACGAATTCTAGGCATCACCAGTAACGTCTCGGAGGTATTTCCGTTGATATCAGCGTAAAGATTTCTTTCATATTCTTGGTTAGCATCACCAATAGAGGATTATGATATACATTTGGTGATAATGAAGTTGCCGCAGTAATTTCCGAACCGTATATAGATAACCTGTATAACCCAGTTACTTCTACGGTATGTTCGAGTGTGTTATTTTGTGGTGTCCATGTTGATGATCCTGATGCTACTGTATATACGATATTTTAAATTTGTCCGTGTGGAATTTTAATCAGATTAGTTTTTTGAACAATATTAGGTATTCCACTGACAATATCATTAAGTTTCACGTTAACGTCGGAGAGTTTTATGTCAACGGTTGGTGGATCACCCAAAAAATCTTTAATGGTTTTGTTTAGATTTCTACGAAAATTTAAAAACGTTTGTACGTGATTAGTAAAAGTATTATTTAGTGTAGTCACTTCGTCATTGATTGTAGCTAGCGAAGTTGTTATAGGAATTTCCTTATCATCGACGTATTTCTTCGTCGCAGCATCAAAATCATATTCTGGTGTTCTAAGATTATTAATACCATTATTATTCATATTAAGAAATGCACGCATTATACCGCCGTTGACCAATACGTATTTAGATTCTTGATCGTCGACATATTTCTTTGTTGCGGCGTCTGCATCTGCGGTTGGGTTTCCAAGACCTGTAATTTTATTTCGGTTCATAATAATTGAACCCGTGAATGAATCACCAGCTTTCTTAATATAATCGCTGACTGACGTACCGGAATCTTGTATTTTACCCTGATCAGTAAAAGTAACTATATTATTAACAACCGCATTAGGAACTCGTATAAGTATATCTGGCAGTTGTATATTACTAGTTTTTAATCGTCCTTCTTTATCTTGAAAAACAACTACTTCGTTTTGATCCACACTGGTTATGTTTAATAAATCGTCAATCTCATTTCTGAGCTGATCGAGAGTTGCGTATTTAGATAAATCAGCTTGCTGATGACCTTTACCACGAGAAGATCTTCCATAAATATCTACCATTATATTTACTAATATCTGTTTAAATGTGACGTCGTAGTATATTCATGTACAACTTTGTGAGGTGGTTCTGTTGATTTTAATACAGCATCAAGTACATTAAGCACTTCTCGACCACATATTGGTGGATCAGTTAATGTTTGTGTAGATAATGTTGAAGACCATATTGGAGTACTTTGATAGCCGCTAATATACTTTAAGAATTCTTTTGGTGGAGCTAGTCCGTATGAATCAAAATAAATAATTCCACGTGGATCAATTGCATAAGCGACCCAATGCGTGCCTGGACCAGAATTTTCATCGAGATTAATAATACCGGTTTCAATATTGTTTGGTTGTTTCGGCAATTGATCGCGCATGAAAACTCCTCTCAAATTTTTTATTTTTAATTTTTTAGCAGCATCTAGTAAATCAAAATTGGACATAGGAGATATCAGTAAACTGTCCCTGGTAATCTTAGGCCCTTTCCGTACCATGAATGTGGAGTCCCTGGTAATCTTAGACCCCTTCCCTTTTTTTTAATTCCCTTTCCTGTTGCTTTCTTTAATGCCATTGCAGCAGCGGTTCCAACAGCGCCTAATGCAGCTGCTTTTGCAACAGCTGGGGCTGCAGCGGCAATTAATGCTGGTATAGCAGCAAGAAGTGGAAATATACCACCCGTCTTAATGATATCTTTAATGGCACCCTCAGAAAGATTAAGTTTTGTACCTTTATTTGATTTTTTGGCTTCATCGAAATGCCTGAGTTGACGTTCTGTAAGAGATAATTTATTTGAGCCACTCATCTGCTCTTTCTTTAGCGATATTTTTAATCCACAGTTATTTTTTGATGCTGATTGTATCCTTTTAATCTGACCAGGAGTCGGACTAACACTAACGTGATTATACGACATTATAATATTCATAAACGATCTAATTACATGTTTTCTACTGGAGCATCAACTACTCGCATTCGTCCACCAACACCTTCAAGTAGCATCGATTTATCGCTGAGTATGACAGCAATTGGTCTGTAATTGGCAATAGCTCCTATTGCCACACGAGCTCGAAAGTGTATATCGACTACTGACTGTCTGGTTAAATCTAAATGTTCGAGCGAAAAGTAATAAATTGGATATAGGGTTGTAAAATCCAATTGTGATATTTGTAAACCAGTATCAATATTTTGATCACGACCCATGAACGTCATTAGACGATGATATGCACGTGCTACATGATTTTGTTCAAAATTCAATAAAATATCCTCGGATGGTTCTTGATGTCCATTTATCCTCAGAGACACTTCAGAAACACCAAGATTGTCAAATATCATAATACTACGTGTTTGATTATCCACCCGTGTAGCATTTTGAAGCGCAATAAATATATGTCGTGGCGCAGAAACACCTTGCTGAGAAGCTATTTGCCATGTAAATAAACCAGTAATATTACTCTGGATAGCATCTGTGGTCATTGTTAACCACGATAATGCTGATTTACCACCTTGATTCATAAAAGAAAGTAGATGTTCTTCTTTAGGTATTGTTGGAGTCATCACCGGCATCCATAATGAAAGTTTTGTCAGAATTACTTTACCAGGATCACCAAAGGGTCTCCATAATGCATCGTTGTCGGTTGCTTTTCGTACAAGTACAACTGTATGCTTAGCTCCGAAAATGACTTTTCTGACATTTCTAAAAAACCCAAATATATGTGATAGTGGAATCGCACATGAAAACAACCTTCTATTATCTTTCAACATTGATCTACGTGCTGCAAATCCTAAGTTAAATTCTGGATTTGGAAAATATAGATCTTCAATAGCAGCAGCAACAGGAGGAACAGCTCGATTATTGGGCTGTCGAGTAATCTGATTTCTATTGTCAGGGTGGTTAGAAGTATCCTTTACAAACATCATTGATGGACCAGTTGATCTTGAATAATCATCGCTGTATCTTGCAAGGCCAAGTATTGTCGTTGCAACATCAACGTCTTTCCGAATTGATTCAATATTTTTTCCGTCAATCATGTACGTAGCACTATCAAACAACGCCATGATACCATTATTAACAAAACCAACCCTAACTTCAGCTCCATATTCTACTGGTGCTGCAGGAGCTGCGTTATTTAAAATTTCACCTTCTACTTCAATAAAAGCCTCAGCGGGTAAGAAATACCTACTTGTATCCTGAACTTGTAGTTCAATTCGTCCACGCTGATCTGGAATTCGAGCGTCATAAGAATAATATTGATAATCACGCATAGACTCATCTTTAAGTACTGGTGCGTCCATGTCGAATGCGGGATCAGATATTCGCTTGAACATCTTTATTATAATTATTATCGTCTAAAACGAGGACCACTTCGGGAAGTGAGACCACTTC
>JAECUM010090962.1:0-30903 GCA_016617855.1 Megalonaias nervosa
CATCTAGTGCTCATCAAA
The DNA here is from genome assembly GCA_016617855.1 of Megalonaias nervosa. Classification (NCBI taxonomy): domain Eukaryota; kingdom Metazoa; phylum Mollusca; class Bivalvia; order Unionida; family Unionidae; genus Megalonaias; species Megalonaias nervosa. The sequence continues at coordinate 19 of JAECUM010090962.1, forward strand.
ATTCTGCAAATTATTCGGAATTCTAAAGCCGGAATTGGTGATTCAACAATTAACTGCTGGCACAACAACACAGGACAGGTTATTGGACGTCATTGCCTTCCATCTTGGAACTTCATTGGGTTGCAAACTTTGATTCATTTAGAACTTTTTAGTGATAGGATTTATATTTTTAATTATTGGAGTAATTTTTGGATTTGATTCATAAACCTTAAGTCCTTTTTCATATTTTTACCTTGTTTTCTTGGGAAATAAATTATTCTGTTAAAAGTTACAAAGCTTGTTGGCTTCACTCTTTTCTTTGTTACTTTGTATGAGCCTAAGACACGTAACAAATTTAAAGAACTCTTGTGATAACTACTAAAATAATTTTTCATTAAAAGTGGACGAAGTCCATATACAAGTGTAAAATCTTCCTCCTTGCATTTATACATTGAGAAGGATGTTCATTGTCCTTTAAAATTTGAATGTTTCAGTTCTGTTATATCAAAATACTCACAGGTCTAGAATTTCCTTTTTCATCTGTTGTTGATCCAATACTTGGAGGTTCAACAATAACATCATAAATAATGCCTGAAAATGTAATTAAAATATTTAGTTCACATGAAAAGAAATGAACAGAAGGGGTGCAAAGCGTACCTGTCATAATCAGGGACTAAAGCTGGTACTTCTGAGTTATAGTTAGTCATACATACCAGTACTAGGAGCAGGGCTAATCCAATCCCATTGCCTGATGTCCCGAACTGCTCATTTTCAAAGTTGGGTGAGTAAACTTTTACAAGTCACTAGTCCAGGCAAAGTGCTTTATTTTAAAATGTCTGGCATGTTCGTATTTTTATGCTTTAATCATTATTTACCTTTATCCTCAGAGCGTACTGAACACTTGATTCCACTCCTTGAACTTTTCCTTCTGTGTCAAATTTATATCGTTTATCACACCTAATGGTTGTCACTGATAACTGGCTAATGGATGCACATTTTATTACCACTTAACTGCATTCTGAGCTAAATGACCAAATCAGAACACACCAAACAAAACAATGTATGATTAATCAACAATGTTTTAAGTGCTGTGTTGTATTTTGTTTACTCACACCAGATCCTCATGAACTGCTCACTCTGATTTTAATCAAATGAGCAAGTGTAAATAAATTTTAAAAAAAAGGAACTTCACAGACTTCAGTGTTGGTTTCCTGTATAAACTGATTATCGTAAATGACAGTAATGATTCTTGAAATTTTAACTGATTATACTGAGGATTAACTTCTATGTGTGATATTGTCTTTGAAGTGAAAGAATTACATTAATTAATCAGCTATCTCTGTTCATATTTAATGACAATATGTATGTTATTATCATTTCTGAAATAACCTCAGGCAAATTGATATTTACTCTATGGATAAAATGCTAAATTGTTTTCATAAGGACAGTAATAAGAAGAAGAGAAAGTAATGTGAATGTGGATAAAACGCAAGACTGCTACTGAACATAAAGTAACTATTTCTCCAAAGAGATATAAACCTGAATCTATGGCAGCAAAAATGTCAAATAAGACGTAACTGAAAGAGACAGAAATTATCAGTACCATTGGGCTGATTATCCCTAGCTTGAATTTACTGACTTAAAATGTTTTGCAGTTACTGTAAACAATGTCCCAAGCTGGCACAGGTTGGAAATTTAACCAGTGAACATGCATTTTTCATGAGTGGGCAGCTCTGGTGAAATATGGGATTGAAGACTTGCAGTTTTCCTGCAATCATCTTTTAAATTATTTTCAAAACGGAAGATCATCCTGCCATTCAGCAGCAGTATTTAGAATTCCGAACAAAGATGAGGGCAAACAAGCAGCTACTGGATCCACCTGTTGTAATTCTTGGAAAACTCTTAATGAACACTCCACCTTCTCTCAATCTGTTATGCAAACTGTTAGAAATCATTTTTGCTATAAACCCCATCCATTGTTGATTGTGAACAAGAATTTAGTTTAACTAACTAAATCAAGACTTCATTAAGGAATTCATGACACCAAAAGACTTTACAAATTCTAAAGAATATTTCAGTAAATGGACCAGTGCTTGAGGACTTCAACCTAAACACAGTTATCAACTCACATCTTATCGTTGGTCCTGTGGTAGGCGTGTACACATACAATTTTTTCAAACCCAGCAGCTAAAACATATATACCTGAAGTATCCAAATGTGTAGAATCAACCAATATTTTTTAAAAATGCTAATTCATTTAATAAATAAATATGCTGTACTTTTTATGGTTTATTATTTCTATGGATTTAAGAATGTACATCTCATCAAATATTTTGCCACGTGATTACAATTTTGACACAAGTGAAAAGTAAGGTTGTACAAGTGAAATCTTGGAAACCACTTTTTGTCCCAGACAAGTGGGTGAAAACAAGATCTGATCAGCCTTGAGGAGACAAAAATTATCAAGACGGCAAGGCTGGTTGTTGGGTAGCCTCGTGTAACCTACACTCCATTATAGTCCCCCAATATAATGAGGATGTGTAAGCTTCCAAATGTTTTGAGGCAATTTTCAGCCCTTGATTTAATAAAGACATTTTAAGTCCCCAATTGTAATGAAATGGGATACAATGTATAACTTCTTATCATCTTTTGTGCATCTGCTACAGTCAGGCTCATAAATGAGACAGAACACTCTTGACCAGCTGGACTGGTTAGTCCTATAAAGATAACTGCTACCACAAGGCTTTAGGTCATTCATGACTAATATGCAAAATGTTTATATTTCTGTTCTGGATCAGATATTGTGGGCTGTTTGGAGCTCTGTGTGAAAATCATACAGTAAGATGCAGAAGACAATACCATTCACAGCATGTCTGATGTGACTCACCACCACACACTCCGTGGTTAATGGCGAATTGTTCATATTTATTACCTCTATACTGATGTCATGAAAGCACTACACATTATATCTCCTAAGACAAGAGCAGGCCAGACTAATAAATTATGAAATATACTATTAATAAATAGTTGAAAAAGATCTTAAAATTAGGTGACCTAATGATCCTTACCCTAAGTGCAAGATCCACAAAGTTCTGATAACAGTGGATGTAGCAGAACTCAAGCTGCTGTGCATATGGTATCATTTTTGTTCTTTCAAATTGACTTTTGACCACAATATCAATATGGTACTTCCTTACCCTAAATACAAGCCTTTCACAAAGTTTGGGAACTTTTTATGGTGGAGAACTCAAGCTACTGTTGTGAAAACATTTTCATCTTTCGGTGACACTGAGCTTACTCTTCAACCATTTTATCCTGAAGAAGATTCTTTCTTACCTCAAGTGCAGTGTTCATTCCATAAATGGAAACTGTGGGGCCCAACAGCACCTATCAGATCAAAAAAGTGGGGTCATTTCGAAACACTAGTCCCTTCAGGGGACTCACACTACCCGCTGAAAAGAATTCAAGATAAAATCAATTCTTCCTTTTGACTACCAAGTGTCAAAACCAGACAGTATTCTACTGTAATAACAAGAGTTTCAAATCAGCTGAGGTGGGTACATGTATATTAGAACAAATTTCATTTATAACTAACTATACATCATAAGAAGTCTTATGCTGAGGTCAGTAAGACCTTCCATTCAACAGGGAGTAGCATAAACAAGCTTTTCAAGATTGGTTGTCATGGTTTTACTGAAAAACAAACAACAATCCGGTATGGTGATGCACTGAAGAGGAGTATAAATAATATTTCCAGGATGTCATCTTGCCCATAGAAAGCAAAGAATACACTTTCAAATGTTTAACTGGACCTATTTTCGAATATGATTTGTACAGTTTGGGATCTCAGTAACCCACCCCAGTTTGCAGGTTTTAGGTTTTGTATAGTATGACAGTGTCAGGTGTCAGAATGAGTCTTGTATACTATGATAGGCAGGGTCCAATGTCATAACAAGTCTTGTATAATATGACACTGGGTCCAGTGTCCGAACAAGTCTTACAATAGTACGGTCTGAAGTCAGTCAAATTGTAATGGATGAAAATAATTACCATATAATGTGCTCCAGCATTAGACCAACAAGTAGGTCTCCGCTTTACTCCAGCATATGGTGGATGTATATTAAAGCAGTCATTTCGGTATTATAAGACTTGTTTCTAGGTCAAGTGAAAACATTCTTAACAAATAACATTTCATCATTTTCACTTTTCTAACGGCAACTTCCTGGCCAGTAATTATCGATTCTTTAAAATCGGGGAACAAGTGTCGAATTTTCTCCCAAATGTTACGAATTGAACTAAGTCTTTTGAGATATTTGGAAACTGATCTACTCTGGCTAAGCTGTACATTAGGAGACGAAAACAGCACAACGGGGTTAGAAATCTACTACCTTGTTGTTTTTTGGGGGGTGGGTGGGGTGAGTAGATTCACAAGCAGTACCAGAGAAGTCGATAGACCGGCTTAAGAACGTTGCCAATAGTTGGATGTTTTAATGACTTACCGCCTGTGACAAGGAAATAGGACAATAAAACGAAGGCAAATATTGTCATTGCAGATGGTTGCCTAACCCAGGACGGCTTCTTTAGTTTTAACTTCGGACATTCTAGAACTGTAAACGGTACACTATAGATCGCCTCCATGTTGATGTGGCACTAACACCGGATGCAAAATTTCAACGCCCTCTATGATAGAAGTTCTTTACGTATCATCTCCTGTTGTCAACGTCCGAGTGCGTGAAAAGAAAAAGGTCCTGCTTACTGAGCTGACAACAATTAGCATCTAAAAGTACATACAATATTAAGTTTATACGTTTAGAATTGTAAAAACATCAAGGGTATTAATGATTAATTAATGTATACTAATTAGTGAATTATTGTTCATACCATCATTTCTGTTGTTGTTATTCTTCTTCTTCTTCTTCAAAACAGTGCTATTTAAGATACCTTTAATATGCTTGTACTTATGATATCATAGATCCATAGCTTTTATGAGAGGTTGCAGATCTTACTGCAGATAGGATTGATGTGTTTGTACGTATTTGCAGGCAAGAAATCCTATTTATTCATGACCATACAGTTCATTTTTTTCGTAATGTGTATCTTGATAATGTGATACAAAGTCTGTTTTTTAAAATACTATTACATTTACTATTTGTTTGTTCATGACAGCGGTATAGCGTGTGTGTGTGTGTGTGTGTGTGTGTGTGTGTGTGTGTGTGTGTGAGAGAGAGAGAGAGAGAGAGAGAGAGAGAGAGAGAGAGAGAGAGAGAGAGATTTAGATTTGGATTTTTAATGTAGCTTTAAATGTTTTTTTAGTCATATCGCTACGATGTCTGCAGTGTGACAGTTTATAGTTATGTCTAGCACTGGGGCATCATGCTGCAGACATGTAGCATCATGTCCCAACCAGTCACATTAACCTGACACCAGGCCAATCAGTCCTAGCACTAACCTCTTAGTGCTAAGCGCCAAGCGAGTCAGATGCTAGTGCCATTTTTATCAGTCTTTGGTATGACTAGGCGGGGATTCGAACCCGCGACCTCCCGCATCCGAGGCGGACGACAGAGTTATAGACAAGAAAAAGTTAAAAGATTCAACAGAATTGTGAGAAAAGGTATTTGATCTGCTTTATTCTTTTTGTACTGCAGCAAGTTTTTTTCAAGGGGTGTGGGACATTTTTACATCTTTGAATTTGATCCGGCCTCCAATTCTTCAAAGAAAATTTTTTCATAATATTATGCATACCAATTTATTGTAAGTCTTCCATATAAGTAAATGTATATAGCATTATTATTACAAGGTTAATTGGTTATGCCTTTTATAAAAAGCTACTGTTTTCTCAGATAATTTATTATTTTCAAAACATAATATCAATGTCTACAAATAATTTAGCATTACATTGCTTATATGAAAATGCTTAGCAAATATAAAAAACTTGCTAAGCGTTAATTAATTGTACAATATTAAATTATTTTCTTTCAGACAAAGACCATGCAATACGAGATCATAGAGAATAAGTAAAATGCAAAACAATTTACGTATCTCTATGTAAAATTTACATCGTTTTGTACACTTTCAAGTGCTAGGTAATATTAGATTTCTGACTGAGTTCTTGGAGACCGTAGATCATTTGTTTCAAATCCATGAGTTTATATCTTCGAGAGGAAACGTGCTACTTTCTGAATGTTTACAAAGCAACTAAGACTGTTGCTTCATTACACAACATGGCAATAAATACAACTCTTGACTCATTAATTCAGAGAAATATCTCAACACTGCAAAAGAGCGAACTCGTTATTGCTTCAAGAGAAGAAATTGAAACAAATTTAATTTTAAGCAGAAGATTTATAGCGTAAAGAAACAAAAAATATGTTCAAGTCCCAAGCAAGAGATAGCAAAATTGTTTTCTTAAAAACGAAAGAGAGGAAAATAAGAAGAAAACAAAATGACTATAGAAAAAAGTTTCAGTTTATATTATTATGCCGAAATAAGAAACATGTGACTAACGTACATATTTCTTATTATGATAATGAAATATTAAATAAAACATTATCTATAACTATATGGAACATTAAATCCTCTATAATTTTATCAAATTTAATTTCACGAACCTGAAATATTACAGTAAATAACATCTGATAATGTTAATCGTCATAATGAAAAAAAAAACAAAATTAAAAAGATTGTTCATTGTTCGTTGTTGTAATTGCTTATAATATAATTATCATATTTACATTCTTAACATTGTTATGTTTGTCCTAAAGAAAAATGCAAAAAAGACCAGAAAAAAATGCAAAAAGAAAAGTCACACTATAACTTTTACGTGCGTGGTGACGGGAAACTCGTTATTTTAATAAAAATAGGCTAATGGACACTTTTTCTTCTCACTATTTCTTTTTTCAAAGTTGTTATATCATTCTTGAAGATGACGGGGACGCAAATTTGTCACCTGGAAGAAAAATATAGCAGATCTTTTATTTATTTTTTTAATTTTTTTTATTTTTTTTGGAGAAAATGATTTTGTTTCTGTAAATTAAGGATGGTTCCGCTTCAGTAACTTCTGCGGCATTGATTCTTTTCGTGTATCTGTCTCTATGCACTTAACGTTATAAAACTTATCTCCCCTTTTACAATTCTTGCCATGTATATTCTGTTGTGTGAAAGTAAATACTTTTAGCACTGAATAAATTTTGCTGTAACTTAAGGACTCACGGTATTAATTCAGTTCCCATGGTAACCCTATGCAAATACCATGATATTAAAAATTCAATAACTTAAAATTTCTGAGTGCTCATGATCAAACCTATATTTAGCAGTATAGATGAAACCTGGATGTCAGCATCTGTGTAGAGAAAAGGATATGAGCCGCAACATTTTCTGGACCTACATGTGTTTGAAACACGTGCTTTCAATTCCGCGCCAAAGAGTCAGATGCTAATTTCAGTAATGAGTGTTCCAAGCTCAAGACTGTTAAAGGACTGAAATTCCATCAAGAAAACAATGTCTCTATTTTTTTAAGTTACAACTAGGATAAGCTCTGCAAAGGTTCTTTTTCCTACAAAATAACTTTCATTATCAACTAATCCTGGCCACTCAGACCCATATATACTCTATGTTAGGTTCACCCATTTCCAGGCTGGTTCCCATTTTTCCATACAATTAGTACCGTGTGTCCTTAAAGATCAAACTAGGACTGAATCTATATAACTTGGATCATTTTCTGTACAGAATATTTTTGTTGAATTGTAAAACATAACGTAAGAATATTTACTCAAAATAAATGAAAATAATTGCTAATCCAATTATTAGAACTTATAGCTCTTCTCTTCTTTATTTACAAACATTAATACAATGCATAAATATAACAATGAATTGAAGAAATACTGGTCTTCGATTTATTATGTAAGTTCTTCATTAAAAAATATAAACTGTTTCACCAAATCCAATGGTCTCAATTCATCGACTGATTTAAGGTGGTATTATAAATTTATTTTTCGTCCTAAAATTAAATTTGTTTAAATATTTTGAACTTTTTTTTATAATTTTCAAACAAAAATCTTACATTTATAAAATTAACATTTTACTTTGATTAATTATGCGATAGTGCCGAATTAACCCAGTCTCCGGAGGGATACCTTCTCAACAGTTTTATTTTCACATTTGAGTTTATTATTTTGTTGCAAACATTAATAAAATATTTACATATTGACGTAATAATTTGTTCCAACTCACCTCTTATCCAGAATCAAGGTGTTCTTATAAGTGTCTTTTAATGCATTAGACTGTAGTCTGGTCACAAAATCTGACTACTCGTATCATCTCTAGTAATCTTCTGGGCTTTTTTTATTTTGTTTATGCTTCACACATGTAGAACATCTCTACGCCATACAGAATCTTTATCTATAAAACCAAATGTTGTATGCATTGCAGATTAAAATGTTTTTTACTTTGTAAAATTTCGTGGAATGGTCTGACACATTTTTCCACACATTAAACTGAAACCTAGCGTTTTCATGTGCGTTAGTGTGTTCTGACTTTTCCAACAACAAAATAATTATAAATGATAAGAAAATATCATTTGTACACTGCATTAACTGTTCTAATACAAACATGATTCCAATACATAAATGTAAACTTTAATATCTCTGATTATTCACTTTTTTCGTTGCATTCATGACAATTGTATATTGTATTTTTTATTATCGTTTTACGATGTGATTATATTAATGTTTAAGAAAATGTCCTTTTATATTACAGTATTAGAACAGATATCTTTAAGTAAGCGATACTGATCTTTTTGACAAATGTGAAACCCCTCGCTTCTTGGTATTTGCTTTTTTATTAATGCAAGAAAATAACCTTATTAATGATTTATTTATCTATTAACGGTAACGTTTGCAAAATTTTAATAAAGGAATTACATTTTAAACTCAAGTTTGTTTTAATCTCAAATATTAAATTCAGTTTTAAAGATTAAATCAACTTTTTAAAAAGTACTTTTTGCTATATAAATTCTTTTGTTGTAACTTTTAAAAATTCATTAAAACATTTCAAATTTCAATTTATCATTCAATTCTTGTTAAAATTTTAATTCAGTTTTTTTATTCTACAAAATTCATTTTTGTAATCATAACAATTATTTTTTATTGAATAGAATACTTTTTAAAAAAATACATTAAACAACGAGGAAACCATGGGGACTTATAGCTTGAAGGTATTTGTATACTCTAAAGAAAAATAAAGAAAAAATGAGGTAACTGATTCTTTTGTTAATCCCTTTGATGCAAGGGTAGCAATTTAATTCCCATATTATTTTGAGGAAAGGGAGATTTCTCTTTCTTTGAAGTCATTCAATTTTGGAGAGCAGAAATGAAGCAGAATCTCGAAACTGGTGTCTAGACTCGAGTTTGGAGTTAAGTTCTAGACCTAATAATAAGATTTTAAAATCAAATCAGTAAGAAACTCCTCAGCGGAGTCTTAAATTTTATAATCAAAAACCCCTTTAAATGAGAGACAGTTTCTGACGATATGGAAAACTGCCATTGTAATGCCTATTTGTAAGAAGGGAAATGTATATTTGCCACCCTATTATCCCATCATAGTTACGTGGGAAAGAATATTGAAATCTTTGTATTTAAGCATTTCTTATATTATATGAACGAAAATAATCTTGTCTGTAATATATAGTCGGGTTTCTACAGAGCAATTCAACAGTACACCAACTGTAGGCCAAAATAAATGGGCATACCGATCTATACTTATCATTCATTATTAAATCACACAAGCGCTAGAAACGCATACCTATGTCTATGTTTTGGGTTTTTTTTAATTTGGCTTCTTTGGGGGGGGGGTGTTTGTTTGTTTGTTTTGGAACATGTCTAAAGCATTTGATGTATTTGGCACAAAGGATTGTAGCACAAACCCAGTGAATATAGAATAAGGGGAAATATGCTAAACTGGCTGTATGATTATTTCCCATTAAGAAGGCTAAGGGTTCTTTAAAATATGGAAGCATCATGCATGAGATGCATTAGAGCAGACATCCCACAAGGATCCATAGGCCTACTTGGTTCACTACTTTTTCTTATTGATAATAATTATATTGCAAACAGTTTACATAACAAGATTAATAGCTGACGACAGTTCTATGTCTCACGTTTCAACATATACTAATATTACTGAACACCAAATAACCGAGACCTTTGAAAAATGACATAGATGGACCAAGCGATGGCTGTCTCTTTAAATCGATCAAAAACAGAAGCCGTGTTATTAAAAAAATGCAAATATCTCGTCCATTATTGTTTCAGGTAACGCATCATTTGCCTCTGTAAATAAACCATAAACACCATTGAGTAACTCTGATAGAAACTGACAAAACCACATTGAAGAACTTGTTCGGAAAGCATCAAAGATGATTGGAATTACGACAGCGCTCAAGTTCAAAATGAAGAGGGATTCACTAAGTAAAGAATGTATATAGCATTCGTCAGAAAAGAGTTTGAGTGTGCTAATGTAGTACTGGATGGGTGTAGCGAAACCGATTCTAATCGACTTAAAATTATACAAAGGAAGCAGCAAAAATTTAACAGGATATGTTAACTCTGGATTTTTACGTAGATAAAGTGTAAAAATGCCTTTAAAGAAGAAAAGTCCACAAACTTCTTGCATTTTATAAAACTGTAAATAATTTGACATCAGACATTTTTTTAAAACAAAACTATTCCACCAACAATTGCTCAACATTGGGGATAGAGATATTCTTTAAGAAAAATTTAAAGTTTGAAAAGCCAACAAAGTAGTCTTTTTTACACTCGACTAGAGAATTATAGAACTATCGACTGCATTATCCGTCTTTCAAAAGAATGTAATACAAACATGCAATGCCATCCTGCTTCACAATAGGTAGTCGGATAAATCAGCCATCCCCCATCTGGATTACTACTGATGGACGATATGTGGGTCTGATGTTACCTGTTTATTAAAATGTGCAAATTTACTGCATGCCACACACCTGTGTACAGTTCAAACGCTTACCGGTAATTTTGGTAACGGCCATATCAAGCGCGAAATTCAAAATGGCCACAGGACAGAAGATTGTGTGTATTCGACGTGGATTTACAAAGTCGCCAAAGATAGGATTTGATCCGAAAATAATAGTGTAACAATCCAAAGGGGCTTCTTGACCCAGCAATTCAAACCCTGGCGTGAATCCCTCTTGAAGTCATATGTTTCCCCTGATTTCAAAGACTTCCACACAACTACTGTTGCAAACTGGAAATACCAATGCGTCTAAACTATACATAATTTTGCTCTAATTAATAGATGACCACAAATCTCACAACATCCCATTTGCCTGTTAACCTCACAACTGCATATTCTCTCTTCCTTAACGTACGTCAGCATTACCAAGAAATCCTCAAAATGGAGTACTATAAACAAATGCGTATACTCTAAATTTATTACATTATGTACATATCGCCTAAAGAACCTTCAGTCAACTGTAGCTCAACAGCCGCGAGAAATGTACGAACTACATTAGATCGTTAAATCATGAGAGCTCATCTAAAATTTCGGAAATTTGCGATTTTTCACTTAGGAGTAGTAATTATATGCTTTTTACCCTTTAATTTGGATAATTTTCCCATTCTTATTTCTTGTGTTCTTGTTGTAACATCAAGCCTCCATACATATTTTGTGTTGTATTTGGAGATTGTTTAAAAGGGAAAACATTTATTTAGATTATTCATTGGAATTAGAATTTGCTCATTTGACTATAACATTATTCTGGGATTATTGTGAATTATCAAAAGAGTTCTGGACAAAGCCAATTTGACACGTTAGGACCAGTATATTCATGGATGTAAAATTTATAGGACTTTTCATTCATTTGGACTTCAGAAGAACTTTTTCTGGATTAAATTGGATTCAGTTCATAATACTGCAAGTTCCTCTTAAAATTTCATTTCATAACATTGATAATTAAATCCTTAAGTTTAAAAAAAAACCTGATGGCTTTGCTTGTTTCTGTTACTTATTTTATGCCACTGATTCAAGTACCATTTCAATTTCTCTGTATGTTTCACCTGATGCGTGAATTATAATGTATTTTGCTTCGGAAAGGTTATCCTGAATTGGAAGATCTCGTTCATAACCCTTTTAGTTTCCTAATATATGCAATTTAATATATTTAAAACTAAAATCAAACAAGCAATCACACACCGATTGTCTTTCTTCTGTTTCGGATCTGTATCTATTGATTACATCCTGCGTGCACTCTCTCTCTCTCTCTGCTTTCGACAAGTGTACACACACACACACACACACACACACACACTTGTATGTAGATATATACAGCAGTCGGCGGCGTAAACAGTATGTTATTGTATGGGTTAAAAGTTTCATTATGCATATAATTCCTAAACCCCAGGTATATTAGCATGAAAAATGGAATGAACCGTTATGAAGCTTCGACAATTCATTCTACGCCATTTTGCTTTAGGTTCATGGTCACAATCTTAGAAAATTTCGGTGAAGGTTTTGTGATTTATTTTATTTTTTGTTTCATTTGCTTATATTTCCTAAGCACATTGTGCACCTTTGACCCTTATAATTTTGAAACCCTCTAACTTTAATTTTTTAATACTTGGGATGACTATTTATGAAGCTATTACAATTCATTCTGCGTCATGCTCACCTCTTACCCCATTTGAACTTGAGATCAATAACACACGTTTTTACAGCATGTTTAAAACATTCGTCACAATCTTTTGCATTCGATATGTACTGTATGTACAATAGGAAATTTCGTAACAAAACATTCGATGGTAATGAAGAAAAACCTTCGATGGTAATCAAGATTCCTAATAGTTCTTTAAGGATTATTTCCGTCTTTTATTTCTGTAACCGTCCTTCTCTCTATATTTCGTTTTTCCCAGCTTTCGTTCTATTTTTCCCTCCTGTTCCCTATCTCACTTTCTTTTCTTCCATCTTACTCTGTTGTTGCTTTTGGGATTTAACGCCTTCTTCGGCGCAACAGAGGCTAGGCCAGTGGTTCCCAAACTTTTTCGGGCCACTGCCCCATGGTTATCCCTACCTTACCCTGGAAAAAGCATTATTCAGCATTAGCGCCACCTCGGTAATCCCACCGCCCCCAAGGGGGCGGTATTGCCCACTTTGGGAACCACTGGGCTAGGCTATACATGGTGTCCAATAGAACTGATGTAGGAAAAGCTCGTGTAAGAATCACAGACACACGGGAAGCTACTGGCAGCTTTCTCACATAACTACATAAGTCGAGCCAGAGACTCGAACCAACGCGGACTGAGGTGAGGTGGCAGTGATCGGTTAAAGTGAGTGCTTTAAAGCACTCGGCCACCCGGGGCCCCTCCATCTCACATAGATTTGATACTGATCTTTAGTATTCCAGATCAATAAATATTGGTCTTAAAAATTTGATTTCGATACATGAAGAGATCACTGGTGTGAAATTGTTAGAGAAGAAAAAGTTTTAAAAAATATGTCAGCATACGTATCTTTTGCATTTGAGAAAGAAATGCAGAAATAGACCGATGGACAAGTTAGAGATGCAGAGATAGCCCGATAGACAAGTTAGAGATGCAGAAATAGACCGATAGACAAGTTGGATATGTAGAGATAGATCAATAGACAAGCTAGAGATGCAAAGATAGACCGATAGACAAGTTAGATGTACAGAGACAGATCGATAGACAAGCTCGAGATGCATAGACAGATCTATAGACAAGTAAGAATGTATAAATAGACCGATAGACAAGTTACAAAGACAACATTATAATTTTCATCTTTTTTATCTACCGACACACGCGACGAACAACTAAACTTGATCTTGACATGAAATTAACATGTGTATGGCTTCGGTTTGCTTTTACCACCGCTGTCCTAAGTTCGATAAAACACGTGTAAGGATATGTTGGCACTCATCCATGGTCGGCGATTTTTTTTTTACCAACAAGACGGCATTCTTCTCATATCTGAGCCACCGAGAGCTCGTAGCATAAATTTAGATAAGGTGTTGCACATGTAATGTAAAATAAATGAAGCAAAGCAAGCTGGGTTTATTTAAACTCAGTAGATACCGCCAATACTTGCTTATAAGTCGAGTCCAGCTGCACACTGCTTACAGCCATATATGTTATCGCATAATGCGCCGCAAGATCTGGGACTATGCAGTTTGTTAGGAATAATCAGGAAAACAAATGACATAAGCAGCAGAGAGGGTGAACAGACCATTTTTGTTGGAGACCTTATTTATGAAAAATAAACCTTCCTACGAAAAGGAAATCTCAAGGTCAATAACGTTAAACCACAACCTCTAACAATAACTTTGTCAGGCCGATTGGGTTAGCTCATTTTGTTAAATTATTATGACGCGCGTTTTTAATTTCAGGAATGTTTCGTTTACGTGTTGGTCACTCAACGCTGGTCGTTCACCCTCTCTGCTGCTATAATTAAATCATTATTGTTATATCAATAATGATAGGAGAATCTCACACAACTAGATTAGCTCGAGAGCGACTAGATGTAATTAAAAGATATCTACCCGTCCGTGATTTAGTTAAACAACAACTACAAGCGCGTCAAGAATCTCAAGTGGAATTTGCAGAAGGTACAGAACAATTATTTAAACCGATTGTCGAACCAACAAAGAAAATTGTTATAGCAACTGAGGCAAGACAGAAAGCTCTTGAAGCATTACCTGTTGATATTGCTGGCCGTATTCAAGCAGCTCAACCACAACCACAACCACAACCACAACCTAAACCACCAAGAACCAGAATTAAGATAATAGATAAATTTATGCCTGAAGGTATTGCTGCTATCAAGGACAAAAACAAATTATTTGATATTGCCGCGTATGGATATTATGAAAGAGAAAAATATGTAAGACCAGAATATGTTAAATCTCTAAGCTCTGCCAATTGGATCAAGGATATATATCGCGTTGCTACTGGTATTCCAGAAATTAGATCTAATGAAGATATTTATAATTTTAACAGATTTGATGAGGCTGCATATAAGCATATCGAAAATGCTAAACAAGGTAAACAATTATTACCATCACCACAACGATCACCACGACTACTACCACCACTACCACAACAGTTATCATCATCACCACAACGATCACAACAACTACAACAAGAGCTACAACAACGAGAACAACAACGACAAGAAATAATGAAACAATTGAAATCACCACGACAACCAGTCAAAATAACAGAGGAAGAATATCAAGATCCTGGCGCAACTGGAAGTGGTTTAGGGAGTGGCCTTATTACTTGTCCCAATAACGTCCTTGCTGATGTTGATCGACTAGAAATTCTCATTGGAGGAAAACGAGCTGGTAATAATTCCCCAGAAATCATTAATGAAGCAGTTGATATTTGTCAACGATTATTTACAGGTGGTGTTATGGATATTAATGTGTATCGGTCTCTCATTAATGAAATTAGTGACGATGTCACTTATGATTATCATAGTGACTAAGTATGCAATTAGATGCAATTAGTGATAAAATCACTTAATAATAATATGATCATACACAATACTCATAGACCAACCATGGTCAGGGTAATAAATTCACGATTACCAGTATACAAAACGACCTACGGAGATGGACTAGGTGATGTTGTTCAGGGTCTATTTAGATGGATAGCCCCAAAAGCAATACCGCTTGCAAAGCAACTAGGAATGAAAGCTATTGATGTTGTTCGTGAAAAAGGTATTGGTGCAGTTGGTGATGTTGCTAGCAAAGCATTCTCAGCAATCAAGGATAGACTAGCGCGATTAATACGACGAAAACCTCAGCAGAGTGCAAAGCACTCCACAGTGAAACTGGCCAGCACTGAAGTGATGCCTGCAAATGTTAGTAAAATAATAAATCAAGCTGCTAATCAAAAACTAGCAGAATTAGCTGCCAACACTAATGTTGGGTTAGAAAAAAAAAAAAATATAACCGCTAGTCTGATAGCAGGAAGCGGTCTTCGTGTTAGACGAAGACGATAATAATAAAGATGTTCAAGCGTATATCTGATCCCGCGTTTGACATGGATGCACCAGTTTTAAAAGATGAATCTGTGCGCGATTATCAATATTATTCTTATGATCAACGAGATCCAAGTCAGCGTGGAGGACGAATTGAGCTGCAAGTTCAGGATACAAGCAGATATTTCTTACCCGCTGAAGCATTTATCGAGGTTGAAGGTGAAATTCTAAAAACAGATAATACTGAATACGACGCTGATATTGGTGTTAGTTTTGTTAATAATGGCATCATGGCATTGTTTGAGGGCGCTATATACATGATTGATGGAAAAAATATTGAAACAATCCATAATGATGTTGATGTTGCCACGACGATACTTGGTCTTGCGCGATATAGTGATGATTACTCAAGATCAGCTGGTCCGTCAATGATGTTTGCAAAGGATACTTCTAATTCTCCAGAGTACCAACAATATGAAATAGGACGACCAAGAAATTTTGCTAGAAACGCCGACGCGGATGTACAAAGTATGATTATTAATGTAGATCCAGATTTTAACGTAGGATTTAGATCACGTCGAGCAATGTTAAACAGTGCAAGGAGAGCATTTTCATGTGCGATTCCATTATCACATATCTTTGGATTTTGCAGAAATGTCAGAAAAGTCATTTTCGGAGCTAAGCATACAGTTGTACTTGTAAGAAAAGGTACCGACGATGATGCAATATGGCGACCCGCTGGTGATGCTGGTAAAGTAATTCTTACAAAAATTTCATTGTGGATGCCAGTAATGACTCCAACAATACCTGAAGAAGAACATTTACTCTCTTTTATGAGTCAAGGTGGTAAATCAATGTTATCATGGTTGACAATGACCACAGATGCTGTACAAAGTGCAATTAATGGTTTATTCACAAGGCATATAGCATCACAGCAAGGTGTTTCTGCACCAAGACATATATTTATTGCGTTTCAAAATTATGCACGAGTAAATAGTCAACATCACAGTATAATGATATTTGATAAACTCGGTGTTTCTAAGGTTTCTTTAAGGATAAACGGACATCAAGAACCCTCCGAGGATATTTTGTTGAATTTTTAGTTAAATCATGTAGCACGTGCTTATCACCGATTAATGGCATTCATGGGGCGTGATCAGAATATTGATTCTGGTTTACAAATATCACAGTTAGATTTTGCAACATTATATCCGATTTATTACTTTTCGCTGGAACATTTAGATTTAACCAGACAGTCCGTCGTTGACATATATTTTCGAGCTCATGTTAACAGAGATGTTGTAGCTGTTCCTAATTACAGAGCTGTCGCTGTCATACTTAGTGATAAATCAATGTTACTTGAAGGTGTTGGTGGACGAATAAGAGTTGTTGATGCTCCAGTAGAAAACATGTAATTAGATCACTCATGATAATTATAAATGTCATATCAACATGTTAATGTCAGTCTGACTCCTGGTCAGATTAAAAAGCTACAATCATCATCAAAAAATAATTGTGCGGTAAAAATATCACTAAAGCGAGAACAGATCGCAGGTGGTCCGAATAAGCTATCATTATCAGAACGCCAGCATAGACATTTCAATGAAGCAAAAAAATTAAATAAAGGTATAAAACTTAATCTTTCTGCGAGTGCCATTAAAGAAATCGTTAAAATGGGTGGCATATTTCCACTTCTTGCCGCGTTACCAGCAATAATAGCCGCTGCAGCCCCAGCTGTTGCAAAAGCAGCTGCATTAGGCGCTGTTGGAACCGCTGCTGGAATGGCGTTAAAGAAAGCAACGGGTCAATGAATTATGCACGCAGAAAACTTAAAAAAAAGATCACGGGCAAAACAACACGGAAGACGTCTAAGAGCACCAAACGTGCCAGAGCCGGGCCGTCTAAGATTATCAGGCCCAGCATACGGTCGCGGTCTAAGATTGTCAGGGACCCCACATTCATGGTACGTAAAAGGTCTAAGACTGCCCCGGTGACTTTGTCACCGAGTTCGATGATTCTTCGTATGTCTAATTTTGATTTACTTAATGCTGCTAAGCAACTGAATATAAAAAACTTCAGAGGTGTTTTATGCGTGATCAATTACCTACCGTTGCAATGCAACATGAAACTGGTATTATTAATCTCGATAGAATCTCTGGTCCAGGCACTCATTGGGTGGCATATGCAATTGATCCATGTGGAATTGTTTATTTTGATTCGTATGGGTTGGCGCCACCAAAAGAATTTTTAAAATATGTTAGCACAGTACGAAGCACTGCTATGCAAAGTAAGAATTCGATGCTTTCTAAGATGTGGTATTCAACATTACCAACACAAAAATTAACGGATCCGCCAATATGTGGTCGAGAAGTACTCTCTGTACTTGATGCTGTATCAAAATCAACAACGCCACCTCATAAAGTCGTGCATGAATATACTACGTTGTCACACTTAAACAGATATTAGTAAATATAATGGTAGATATTTATGGAAGATCTTCTCGCAAAGCTCAGCAGCAAGTCGATTTATCTAAATATGCAACTCTTGATCAGCTCAGAAATGAAATCGATGATTTATTAAATTTCACAAGTGTGGATCAAAATGAAGTCGTTGTTTTTCAGGATAAACAAGGACGATTAAAAACAAGTAATATACAACTGTCAGATGTACTTAAACGAATTCCCACCGCGGTTATTAATAATATCCTTACTTTTGCTGATCAAGGTAAAATACAAGATTCTGGTAAGTCAGTTAACGATTTTATCAAGCGAGCTGGTGATTTATTCACCGGTACCATTATCATGAATCAAAATAAAATTACATACCTTTGAAACCCAACCGCAGATACAGATGCAGCAACAAAAAATACGTCGATGATCAAGAATCTAAGTACGTATTAGTCAACGGTGGTATAATGCGTGCATTTCTCAACATGAATAATAATGGTATTAATAATCTCAGAACACCAGAATCTCATTTTGATGCTGCAACGAAGAAATATGTAGACGATAAGGAAATTTCTATGACAACGTCGTTAGCTACAATCAATGATGAAATGACTACACTCAATGCTAATTTTACTAGACACGTACAAACGTTTTTAAATTTTCGTAGAAACATAAACAAATCTGTACATGAATTTTTTGGTGATCCACCAACCGTTGATATCAAACTCTCCGACGTTGACACGAAACTCAACGACATTGTCAGTGGAATACCTAATATTGTTCAAAAAACTAATCTGATTAAAATTCAACACGGACAAATTAAAAATATCGTGTACACAGTAGCATCAGGATCATCAACATGGACACCGCGCGATAACACTCTCGAACATACCGCAGAAGTAACTGGGTTATACAGGCTATCCCTGTACGGTTTGTAAATTACTGCGGCCACTTCATCATCACCGAATGTACGTTATAATCCTCTACTGGTGATGCTAAATAAGAACATCAAAGAAACGTTTACGTTGACATCAACAGAAATGCCCCCGAGACGTTACTGGTGGTGTCTGGAATTCGTAGCTGAAACTTTTCAAGTAATTACTTAATTAAATGACAACGTCATTGTATAATGAATCAAACCCTAGTGACGGTGTCATTTATAGACGTTCAACGTCACAGATACAATCAAGTATGTGAGTGTCAAACCAAACTAAAAAATATCATCGACGATTATACAGTAAAAGTAAAAAAATATCGCAGACGTATGGTTGTTATCGATATAATTGTTTACTCAGTTTCTGCTGTTATTGCTGGAACCGGATTATTATTATCAACAATAACAATGACAGCACCTGCAGTTGTAACAATTGTCGTTTCAACTTCAACGATTATCGCAGGCATTCTCAGTATTATCACTAAGAAGATATCTACATGTACAAATGATAAATTACACGAGTATATAATAAAACTACACACAGTAACAACATCTTATTCTAAACTATCATCGTATCTTTCGACGTACCTCAGCGATGGTAAAATATCTGATGAGGAGTTCGCAACGATAATGAAAATCTATGATGAAGCATTTGGAATCGCTAGCGATTCTAGTGATAAAGTAACTTGTGATAAAGTGGAAGATTGAATTCCCGAGAGAACGCTCTGCGTTCTATTAAAATAATAACAGTAATAATAATGTCAGCGTTAGAACTATTACAACAGATCGTCACTAATACAACGCCGTCAAAAACTACTATGATATCATTAAGTTCGACCAATCCTGAATTTAGCGTTAACTTTCCAACTGCAATTTCAGCAAGTGAAATAGCGCTAGCACAATTACGAGTTTATCATAGCTGGCCAAATATCAGGTCAAAATCGTTTGGTGGACTACCAGCAAACAATTCACTGGTATTTGCAAATAAGAATAAATCTGATGGAACTCCTGATTGGCAAGTTGTTGGAATTTCAACGGGCAGTTATCAAATAGAACAGATTAATGATGAGTTCCAACGCAGAATTAAATCTATTACAGGAAAAGAACCCAAAATAGCAATCACTGTTTACGAACCAACATTATCAGCGGCGATTGAAATAAATTCCCCTGATTATGTTGTAGATATTTATCAAAGTTCAATCAGATCTGTGTTAGGATGGCCTGATGTTCCCCCAGACCAAAGGTCAAATGGAATTCCAGAACCAAAACTAGAAGAATTTAAGACAAGCGAAAAAAGATTTAAGGAGATTCCCAATTACAGAAAAATGTATCCATGGACCGTCAGTGAATTTTTTATTGATAACGCTGAAAGTATTCCTAATCTAAAAGAAATTTACACAAAAGGACCTCCATCATGGCTTTTTAGTAAAATATCTATCACTGCTGTAAATAAAGCAATGAATGATGAATTTAATTATTTTTTCAATGTTATTAAAAATCATGTTACTAACATAATACAACATTACAGCAACGACACAAAAGAAATTATCCTTGAAGGAATTCGACATTTAAATTCAATATTATATGATTTTAATTATCTTAAGCACATTTTAACTAGAAATGTATATTATCATCTCAGATCAGTAATTGTTGTCCCTGATAATGCTAAAGAAATAGTATTAAATAATCTTATATCTGAAGTAAATATTCCTGATTTTATTAATATCGATGAATATTGTCCAGAAATACTTGAATCATGGAAAAAAAAATAGCCCCGCCATCGGTTATGCTTAAACATAATAATGGTCCATACGGTGGAGGCCGTCATATATCAAATGGTATTGTTAATATAACATCAACGATTGCAATCAATCTAGTATGTGATGTAATTGATGGCAGCTATCAAGTAGATCTTTCAAAGTCTAGCCAGGCCCAGCAAGGATATATATTATATTCATTCACACCTCAAGCGCCACCCGGGTGGTTAATTGTATCTGAATCAATTAACCCCGTTTATCTACGTGTACATAATCTGTTATTATCAAGGATACATTTCAAACTTACTGACCAAATAGGACGCATTTTGGATTTGCTAAATGAGGTTTTAAGTATTAATCTATATGTGAGATCATAGAGCGTTATCGTAAAACAACAACAACAACAACAAAATATCCGAATCTAACTCGGATCAGAATAATTTTTTTTTTACTGGGGTAAATCGTAATTATCAGAATAAAATATTATTATATTATACATAAACTGTCAATTTTGCCAGGGATTTTGTTTAGCCATTACCACATTGACTCCACCTTCATTATCACTTTCATTTTCACAATGCTTCCTTAACTGTCTTATACGAAAGTTCACAATCTTTTTCTGTTCGTATTCATGAGATAATTCTAACTTAATTTTGTCAATAGCTTGTGAGAGAGGTACAAACAGCTTTACCTGATTATCTGTAACTGTTGCCAGCGACTGTAACATTGCCTGCTGGATAAACATCATGAATTTATAATCAGATGGCAAAGTGTATCTGTTCTCTAATTTCCGTTGTTCTAATGATTCAAAATCACACAGAATTTTTTCAGGATTAAGATTATCAGATATATTTATATCGTTATTTTGTAATATTTTAATCGCAGAAATAATAACATTAATATTTTCGGAATACATTATATTATAAATGTTTGTTTAATATAAAAATATTTCTAAATCGAAATGATTAAACATATTTCTGAATAATAAAAATTTATAAAACAAATCACAACACAACCCCATGTGAACTCCTAGGTTGTCAAACAACATCCTAGCAAGTTCAGGGGCATTTGAATTAATCCCCATGTGACCCCCTAGGTTGCCAAACAACAGCCTAGCAGGATCAGAGGAAATTCGAAAGACGAAACAGACAGCACAGTTTAACCCCACGTGACCCCCTAGGTTGCCAAACAACTTCCTAGCAGGATCAGAGGTTACATATAAACTTATCCTAGGACAGCACAGTTTAACCCATGTGACCCCCTAGGTTGCCAAACAACAGCCTAGCAGGATCAGAGGTTACATATAAACTTAATTCTAAGAACTTAACTAACTTATCCTAAGACAGCACAGTTTAACCCCATGTGACCCCCTAGGTTGTCCAAAAACATCCTAGCAGGATCAGAGGTTACATATAAACTTAATTCTAAGAACTTATCTTAGGACAGCACATACATGTAGACTTAACTAACTATCTTAAGGACGGACATACATGTAGACTTAACTAACTTATCCTAGGACAGCACAACGGGCCTTCTCTACGTTCAGCACAACGGGCCTTCTCTACGTTTAATGCAAATTTACACACTCTCCCCCCATAATCAACCCAGGGAGTGCAAAATTGCACCCACCAAGTGACATGGTGGGAGAGTATACAAATTTTCTACTGAAACGCAGAAGGGCTGGCTACGCCCCCACTAAAACAGGAAATTTTGGCATCAAATCGCCCTTCACCGACAGCATGCCGGTCACGAGAATCGAACCACGGACCTTGAGTACGAGAATCCAGCGCATTATCAATCGGCCACCGGACTTCATAAATGTATATGTTGAAAACATTATTATATAGTTAAAACGCAATTATACAGAATAAAATCACAATTATTGTAAAATGTATTGTGGATTTCTTAATAAAATCACAATTTATTGTAAAATGTGAATTTATTTTCAGTTTCCAAATGGATTGGAGAAATATATACATAAAACCCGCATTTCTGCCGAGTTAAAAGTCTGTATTCATCAGACGTTGCTAAGGATACTAAAATAATCCATAAGTTATATGAATACACATGACATACTCATTTCTAAAAATAACCTCATACATGTATTTTGCTGCTGGGCCGCACAGTGTTTCATAAGAATGTGGAAAACATAAATATTGAGATTTTACATGATTCATACAGTATTGTGCACATGTGTAACATTTATACAACAACGAAATTATTGAAAATTTGCAAAGTTGTAGGGTCAAAACCGAAGGGGTTCTCTAATTGATTTTCATGATTTTTTGATAAATTTGACAATGACTTACTAAAAACTGATAAAAAGTAAGAAATTTTGATCAAAAGTCACTTCATCCTATCAAAAATAGGACAATTTTGATCAAGTTTTTTACATTATGAAATAATTGTGAAAAAATCACGAAAATCAATTAGAGAACCCCTGGGGTTTTGACCCTCTCAGCGCTACAAATCTGGCCGAGTCTCATTGATAGTTTGGTCATTTTTCACATCAAAAACAAGATTTTTGACCAAAAAACAATAATTTTCGAACAAAATCAACAAAATACTAAGCATATCATCTTATTTTTATTTGCAATTTACATGCATAACTAAATACATTGGAATGTTTTTACAGTCGAAGTTTGGACAATCAGAGAATGTGATATGTGTACTTTAAAAGATATCTAATATTGACCAAAAATCGCAGTATATTACTGTCATTAATACGACAACTGCAAGATTTGCTAAGTTATGCTTGACGGATTTGTCTCGCTTAATCATCTGACACCATAGGGACATACTGGAATCTGACTTTTCGTCCAAATCGTACTGAAAAAGCAGATTTTGTGATATTATCTGCCACGCATTTTACTGAAGGTGGTCCTATGTTAAAATATTTACCAGCAGAATTAATTGATTTAAATATAATTTCTTGGCCAGTCTCTGTATTTACAGATTTAACAGACCTTGCATATCGTGCGCCGCCAGAATTTCCGGACTTGCAATTTTGACTTTGTGTAACAACTCGCAAGTTATCAAGCGCGTTATCAAGTTTATTACCACTGATGTGATCGATTACAAGTCCATCTTTAATGACCCCAGAAAAACATTCGTAGATGAATCTATGTGAGAAATAATTTTTATTTCCACTGGTATTAAATCTAAAATAACCAAATTTATCAACACTACGACTGATTTCTTTAATCTACAGTGCCTACTTACACCATCACGAGATGCTTCATAATTTGTAATGAGTGGATGCGTTACAAACTCATTTTGCTCCATTTATATACTAACATTATTTGTTTAAATCATTATTTTGAAAATCTACCGAGATAATCTTCTTCGGTTTTTATAGGAGATTCACCTGAAGATGTGTTATTTTTTTTATCATAATATCGTTTCAGCTCTCTGTATTTTTTACCACCACATTGCGCACACAGTTGAGTTTTTCCTCTGACTCCAACACCACACCGCACACACGGTTTTGGTCCTAGACTACCGTGTCTAACACTTTGCATATGAAAACCGCAGAATTCATTTACGCATGCTTTGTTACAAGGAGAAGTATATCTGATCATAAGCCAATTATATCGATTCTTTGTTTGAATCATATACAAGAGATTAAAATTCAATTTAAATACATATTAGTCTAAATTATAATAATGCAGGAATTATCCGCAATTGAACCCTCCGCTGTCTCAGCGGGAGCTAGATTTGATCTTGACAGAGTGCCGAAATATAAATTTAGTTTTTCGATGCAAGATCTAGTTTTAACGAATAAGGATATAACAAAACGTATCCGTGAAGCCAAAAAAGGAATTTCGCGACGATGGTGCGGCTCATGTGTGGTCGACATTCAGAATTGGAAATACTGTCAATGTAATGAATGACAAACGAGGAAGAGAGATTATTGGCTACCTTGTTCAGAGATATTTTATTTTAATAAAATTTATTGTAAAGACAGACGATGACACTTGGATTATCCGTGACAAACGTGATTCTGTCCACATGCAGTCAGGAAATAATATTGTTCTTAGTAAAAATTCCAGACCAGGAATACTTACTGGTATTGACAAACAGTATTACCAATGAGCTTATCCTGTGACTGTGGTTGTGTATGCAATATATCCGTTAAATAATAAACCTAACATTGGGGATCTCAAACCTATGAAACTGTCATCCTTGACTTCGTCAAGAATAAATTGTGTAGCTGAACGAGTTACAGAACACTTCACAAACGCGATACACGGAAACGGTTTAACAGATTTACGACGTAAAAAAATAAATACGTGGGCAGAAACAGTTAAAGATATTGGAGCGTCTATCAGCGACGTTGCTGAGCTAGGAAAGAAATTAAAATTCCCAATAACAGTGAAGACGTTAACCGGAGAGATTTTGTACAAATTGAAATATGAATCAAGAGGAGCTTCGATAGATATTATTGATCATAACGCACATGCATGGACTGTGGCAGTAGCAATATTTCCACGAGACAGAACGGTTAAATTTTATAATGGTCATGTATTTGATTTTATCAGAAATATCAGTAAAATTGATCCTGTATCTGTGTGGCTGTTTCAAAGTTCGGAATATGATTATCATGATCAGTATGTACGGTCTAATGGTGATATTTATCGTACAGAATTTCTCCACAAAGAAATGAAAAATCTTGCATTAAAATATACCTCTGATGATATTAAGGTTGGACAATTACTGAATAATTGTTTTACCGTTCCATCAGTTGCTGCTCACGCTGCTCAGGAGAAAAATTCATGGAAACCGACACGATTGGAATTTCTTGAAGATGTCCAACACAGTTGTGAGGAATACGGACACGGTGGATTGTGGAATACTAAATACGATTATAATGACGTTATCTCAGTTGATATGGTAGCATGTTATCCTGGAAGTTTTCTTGGATACTGAGAATGTTTTGAATACTTTAAGAGATTTGGACATCCGACACACGAGATGACCAGAGTTGCGATAAACGGACCCTTATCAGATTTTGACTTAACCGGATTCGCCTGTATAGAGTCGTTCGAGTTTTACGGGGATCTCCATCCGATTGTTTACGCGTGGTTTGGAAGACATTTTTTAGAAAAATGTTGGGTTCCAGTAGTACTTATACAGTACATGCTTGATGCTGGAATTTTAGTGTCGTTGAGCGTGAGTGAAGCAATTATATCATACCGCGTGCAGAAACAAGTTTGGTTGCCAGAACCGGATATATTTAATATTAATGATGCTAGAAAAGATTTTCCTAATCTTAACGAAGATGATATTGTTAAAATTACTAATAATATACGTGAATGCAGAAGAGAAAGTGATGAGAAATTTGCAAAAGATCTCGGCAGAAAAATAATCGGTAAATTTACGCAAGGAGGATCATATGATCATAAACGAATGTGTACAAGATTAATCATGGACGATGCTGAACTCGATTTTATAATTGCTGATACAACGGAGAAAAACACATTTATAAGTCGAAGCAATGCTTATTTATCAGACGGAACTAAATTAGGTACAATTGTGAGCTATACTGATGGCGAGGCACCGCAGTTCACTCATTTAAGATCTTCGATGCTAGCGTACGTTTCGATAAATCTATTATCGATGATAAACAGATTTCTTCGTTATGCAGTCAGAGTCGCGACAGATTCATTTTATATAAATAAAAATATGCGGATTTTTTTAAAACAATTGCATATTAACAATCATGCATCATGGGGCGAATGGAGAATAAAACGTGAAGATATAATTAGTTATTCTGAATCTGCCGACGTTGAAATTGCGGAGACATATTACAAAAATAATCAAATACCAGGATTGTCATCGGCACCATTTGCATATAATCCTGTGGCTAGACATAAAACCGTTTATCTTAATGGGTGTGGTGGTTCAGGTAAAACAACGCGCGCGATTGAATTATTTAATAATTGTTCTGATATGATTATTTTGACACCGACACATAAACTCGCCAGGGAAATAAAAGAACGAGGAGTAAAATCTTGTACATATCATAGTTTCTTTAGATGGTGCGGAGACGCATGGACTCCATCGCGGATGGGTGAGAAATATATTCCTAAAATTATTATCTGGGACGAGATATGCACGGTGTCACTAGAGGTATTAAAAATATTTCTTGATTGGCTGTTATTGAAAAATACTGCTGTGATAATGTGTGGCGATTATGGTCAACCGCCACCTTTCATTGGATCGTCTCCACATGAATGGCTGAAAACATTTGTAGATTATTACGAAGAAATAACTGATGACCATAGAGCTATTGATAAATCACTAAAAGAGTTTAAAAAGTTAATAAGATTACAGCCAGATAAAATACAGTGTGAGATAATGCGTAAAGTAATTCCAGAAACTTCTATGAATGATTTTTGGACTTTATGGAGACCTGCTGATTTGATAGTTGCAAGTAGAAACATAGTTCGCGATACACTTCAACAAAAAAATTATTTACGTTACAAAAAGAAAAATTTTCAAATCTACCTGTACCATTATGTTATCGCCCAGCAGATACTCGACGACAGAATGTTGATGTTGAGATTCCTGGTGGTGGAATACAAAATCTTGTGCTAAATGATATTGTTTTAGTTTTTGTTGATGTTGTTGAGAGCGCGTTGAGCATGGATAAATCGCCGTGGACGTTAGGATACGCTATAACGATTCACTCGTCACAGGGATTAACTATTACTGATACAAATATTTGGATTGTCGATGATCGTATTGAGTGGTCAAATTTAGTTTATCTTGCAGTGTCTCGAGTCAGAAGAATATCTCAACTGCACAGGGTTATCATGGATTGCGTAATAACCGAAGAAATCACAAACAGCTTTGTCGATATCAATAAAAAGTTAGCGAGCTATAAGCAATGTGACAAAAAAAAAATAATCGCGACTTTGATATGGATGCTGAATTTATTATAACACTAAAACAACGACAGAATAATCATTGTGCAAGTTGTAACGCAGTAATGTTGTGGCAGTATTCAAATAATAATCCAAGACAATTTACCGTTGATAGAATTAATAGTAGTCTTGGTCATACACGCGAAAATGTGATGCTGACCTGTCTTGAGTGTAATCGACGTAGAGGTGCAAGTTTACAAAAGTGAGCGCGGTGGTAATTGTGTATCCGTAGGAATTATTTGTAATTGTTCGCGTACAAATCCACGCTGAGGAGCAATTGAATCTAATCTGTAGATTGCAGGTCTACCTGTGGACCTTACCACGCTAGAAATTTTATGTGTGGTCACACTCCAGATGGGATCAGTTGCTCTTTTTCTACCTCCTTCAAGTTCACCAGGTTCATATAGATATCTTACGGTCACATTACCTAGTACTGGTTGAGAGGAAGATTTACGTTGTATTGGTATATATTTTTTTATGATCGCATTAGAAGGTTTCACAAAAGTTGCACGAGTCATTTCATTGTTTAACGCAGCTATCACACTTGGCAACCTTGCAACCCATTCACGAGATCTCTCCGTGGACTTAAAGTCAGTGGATATTTCCTTTGCATACTGGTATCCAAATAACCGCTCAGCAAGTGTTCGATTAAATCGTTCAACGATTGCCTGATCGCGATGAATTTCCGTGTGTCCTCGTCTGATTTTAACGTTATGTCGCTTCATCAACGATGATACTGCACCAAGAAATTCTTTGCCAGGATCAACCTGTAGCAGTTGTGGCCAACGTAGACCACCTTGTGTTCCGGATCCTCGTTGATAAATTTGTTCAAACGCAGATGCAACTTCAGTTGCTGTTTTTGTTGACAGTGGTTCTGCTTCTTTATATCTACTTGCAACGTCAACGATGGTTAACGCGTATTTGTATGTGTATTGACGTCTGCCAATTTTAATAGCATCATGTGGTAAAAACAAAATATCTGCTTTATGAACTTCATTAGGGGTACCGACATCAAAATGTGCATACTGAATTCTTTTAGGTGGTGGTAGATAAATTTGCCATATTGCCTGTCGTGCTAACCACGCTGCAGCAACATCACGTGAGACTTTTGCTGCTTCAGTAAGTTTACTAATCGCTGCTTTACCTCTTCAATATCCTCTTTGGCTATAATAAACAGATTCCATTATTATGATAATAATCAGTTGATTAATTACCAGCCCCTAACATTATTTTACCTTTCATACCAGCTTTTACCAGAAAAGCAGCTAATTTTTCTCGAAGTGATTTATCTTTTACATTATTTATGGCATGAATTAATTTTATATCGGCGAGATGTCGTTGTTGTAAATCTTTACTTTTATACGCAACATCATGAATGTGACACGCTTGATCAATTGCATTTATTGGATATTCTCCAGGTTTTGGTTGGTCTTGGTTATCGAGTCGGATATCGAGACGAGTTCCAGGACCACAATAATTATATCCAGGTAATTGTTTTTCACCAGGATACTTTGCCCACGGAGCTCCTGGTAATTTACCTAACGAAGCAGCGATATCTCCACCTGTCTTTGATGAAATAAATTTGTATTTTTTTGTACCACATTTCACACACTTGCCTGTAAGTGCGCGCCTGTTATTTTTTGTTATTATTGTCGTTAATCCACTGGTATGGGTGGGTGCTCTACATCGAACACAATATAAACCCATATTATTATTATATGGATATAATTGACTTCTTAGCGACACGAGAACAAGAGCCAGTCAAACATCATCCATCAGAGCAATTATACTTGGCCCATCTGGGTCTGGTAAAACGCAATTATTACTTAATCTGATAATGCGATGGCTCAAGTGGGATAAATTATATTTAGTAGCACCATCTGTAGATGATCAACGATGTTACGAAGTACTTAAAGATTTTAATAAAAATGCAAAGTCGCTGACGTGCCCTGATAATGATGTTATTGATTTTATTACCGATATCAGTGAAGCTCCATCCATAGATGATCTTGATGGATGTATCAATAATCTTGTAGTATACGATGATGTAATGCTGGACAAACAATCAAATCCAGCTCGGATATTTTCGCGAGGCCGTCACAAAAATACAGACGTGATTTATTTAACTCAGAAATACACACAAATTCCAAAAGTTATCAGAGATAATTGCAATATCTTAATTGTGTTTAATGGAGTAGATAATTATACTTTGCAAAATATTTATTATACTTGGTGTTCAGGGGACATGGACATGATCAAATTTAAAAACTTATTTTCAAAAGCACAAGCTGTTCCGTTCGGATTTATAACGATAAATTTACATGACCCAAGATCTAGATATCGTATAGGTCTGGATAAAATTTTTGGTTAATTATAGCAGCAGAGGGGGTGAACGACCAGCGTTGAGTGACCAGCGCGTAAACGAAACATTCTTGAAAATAAAAACGCGCGTCAGATAAAGTAACAAAATGAGCTAACCCAATCGGCCTGACAAAGTGATTGTTAGAGGTTGTGGTTTAACGTTATTGACCTTGAGAATTCATTTTCGTAGGAAGGTTTTTGAACGATTTTTTGACACTTTTAATTGGAAAATTAAAAAAAAAATGAAGAAGAAGACAAAATACAAAGGATTTAAAGTAGAAGATATGACAATTTATAAATCGATGTTCGTTGCAGTGTTGTCCCTAATTTTCACTGCTATCATTCATTACAATCTATAAAGTGTCCATTATATTTGCGCAGACACTATACAGTCTGAGTCACACTGTCCATGTCTGACTGAAGAAGGGTGTGCATGGAGCAAAATAAGACCGATC